>LPNX011030005.1:19584-45129 GCA_001517045.1 Pseudotsuga menziesii | reverse complement strand
ACTCCCACGAGGGATTTTCTTTTCTTTTTAATTTATTTTATCCTGAACCACTTTAGGGGGGCATTTATTGACTAGCGTGAGGGTTCGAATACTGCAATCCCAGTACCCTCCATCATCTCTACATCAATCCAATAAGCACATAAGCCATGTGGAGTATAACTGATAAGGATAGACCAGTGGTATTGAACACGGTTTCATCGCTAATTTCCAACACAAACATAATAGATTTTTCTTTGCCACAAGGTTCAAATCCTAACACACAATAACGCATTTCTTTTTTAAATAAATTAAACACTTTAAAAGAAGGCAAGGTAAGGTTGTTTACTGGCTTATGGTGACAAGTTCATATATTAAATTACCTGGTGAAACTCGAAAACAGAAGTGTTCTACACAATGCACAGAACAAAAAGGAGGTACTTCTACCTCTGCGCATAGAGCACCTGAAAATTCATCCTTACAGAGACAATACCCTAACGGATCTGAACACCCAGTCCATGATCCAAAGAGTTTACCGGTTCTGGATCAACATTCAATCAAAGAATTCCAGGGTTATGGATCAAAATGGAATCGCAGACTGTTTCAACTATATAGGATCGGATCCCACTTTTCCAGAATTAAAATAAACAAGATACTATTTAGCATCCTTCAATCAGACCCAAAGTCTTATCTCTGATCCCATACGTTCTATAGGCTGTGGCATAAAAGATAGTAATCAACAAAACAAACGCTATGAAATCACCAAAAAGTTATACCTACGGCAAATTGGGTACCACTAAATCCAGAACTAAAAAAAATACTAACAAGCTTTACTGAAAATCAGATCCAAAGCTTAAATTAGCACAGGCATTAACCTAGATTCGGCATGGACCTTAGCTCTACATAGTGTTCATCAAAATTTAAACTCATTTCTGGGTGCATCATGGAATGATTCAAAGTCGTAGGTTCAACGCATCAGCCACATGAGGCACCCCAAAACATAGATCAAACCCTGGTGGTCAGACTCCCGTCCCATTCTAGGTCCGAGTTTAAACATAAATAAAAAGGAGAAAGGAAAATCGTAGGCTTTAGATCCATGTAGGAATTCGTTCAAGGTTTTAGTTATACACCAGAAAATAACGGATCAAAAGCAATGCATAAAAACACCTTTCGGTATCCCTAGCTATCAATAATTTCTAAGTCATTAATCAATACAAAACTTGGAATGCAAGTGCATACCATTTTGCTTCGGTGTGGCTAGATCATCCTACCAAAACGAAATACCAAGCTTATTCTCTTCCAAGGATGCGAAAATCCTTGTCCTCACCCAACGCACAGATCCTTCTCTCAAAACGCCGAGGGTATCTTCCCCCAATCAGGAAAAAGTTCATTTTTAGAGCGGCTGGGATCATCCCCCTCCTAAACGTAGCCAGCCACAGCCCACAGATGGTAGCCATCCTCCCGTCTTTCTCCCAAGAAACAAAGTTTTCTACCCTACAAAGAAGGAATTGCCGAGATACTTTGTTTTCCCCAAAAAATGCAGATAGTAGTTTTTTTCTCCCCCCCCCTTGACGGTCGATTCACTAAGGGTATTTATAGATAGAGGGGATTGCTGGTAGTGGCCTATGTTCTCTTCCTCTATCAGTGCCGAAGCACACCTCGAATAGCCTCCTCAAATGGTGTTGGCTGCTCAGGACAATTAAAACCTGTTGGTTCAACGTCCCTTAACACAAATCGTGGGTAGTAATTTAGGGCTTTCATAAACCTAATAACCATTTCCACCATTTTTCCATAATCAAAGGAAAGTTAATGATGAGTATGTGATATCTGTCGGTGACTAAATATCCTGTAACGGCTCTCTTAAACTCTTCGCTGATACAGAGGACAGGACAGAATCCTATTCCATTAATATGGGTATTCAATTTCATAAAGGTTGTCCGTATGTGACGATTGTTCACTATAATGCTCTTTACCACCATTTTATATAATATATTTTCAATTGTACACTATAATGGCCTTTACCCCCATTATATATAATACATTTTTTTTTTATCTATGGAACGATTGTTTACTATAATGCCCTTTACCACCATTCCTTCCACCATAAGAGGTGTGATATTATATATAATACCATTATATATAAATATACACATGTGTGGAAATAATTGTCCTCTCATTATATTTAATGTTCTTTCATATTTATTATATATATCTAATTCTTTGAATTGTTTTGTCAATGGTTCTCTTTTTAACCCGCCCCCAACCCTCTCGTCAAGGTTACTAGGATTGAATATTCTGCTAGGGCGTCTTGTGTTGGGTTAAGTTTTTTTTATCCAAAAGTTAGCCCTTGCTAAGCAGTGTCGTTGTATTTTTATCATCTAAGTATTTTCACTTAGATAGTTAACTTTTAAAAGCCACAAGGTGTTGTCTTGGTGGGGCCTTGGCCTTGAGCTCCTCACCGAGACAAGTACAATAATAATGCAAAATTGCAAAATATTTCAGGGCATAGGAGAGGGATATTACACATTTCTTCCTATTTGTCTTTCCTTTGACCTTCTAAGATGCTACACTATTAGATTCTACCTCTAAGGTAGCATCCTACATGAGTGATAGGGAGGCAGATCTCCTCTCTCTAAGAAGCAGGCAAAAATCAGAGTCAAAGGAATTTGCATAAGTGATTCTAGTCAAGGTATCAGTGGGCTTGATCTGAGTGGGGATCTTGTTGAACATAGTGTTAAGCCTCTTGGTGAAGTTGGAGACAGACTCCCCATTCTCTCTTTTCAAGTTTCTAAACTCGGTGATATAATAGAGGTAGTCTCTCCTCTTTCCCCAACGCTTTAGAAAGATGTCATCTAGGGGTTCAATGCCTACTACTGATCCAATAGGCAGTTATTTGAACCGTTTCCTAACCTGACCATCTAGGATTTGCACAAAAACCCTAGTCCACACATCTTCTTATTCTATATTTATGTTTTCATCATAACTGTAGAATGCCTCTAGATGTTCTTCAGCTGTGAAATCTCCCTCTCCTGTAAATTTAGGCATGTATTTGAGATAGTCTCCAGTGGGAATGACCGAGAGGGGGTTAGGTAAATTTAGGGGGGCATACCCAGCTACCATGATCCTTTCCATTTTCTTTAGAGGGGTAGCCATGTTGGAAATGGGTATGGAAAGGGTGGAAGAAGGTACTTCTGATGTAGGTGGTAGCTGAAAGAGTGCTGGTGGTAAGTTTACCCCAGTGGAGTCACCAGGGATTGGATATTCACAAGCAACAATGCTTGAAGATACCCAAACCCTAAAATTTTCTGATGCGTGTATAAATTCCTAAGAATTAAATGTTTCAACAGAAGAAATAATAGCAGGAATATTTCTTGGAATACCTGATGTAGCTTCCTTTGCAGCAATGTTGGTCCACCTTAGTGAAGCCCTAGCTCTTCTCTAAATCTCTTCTAGATCTGAAACAGGTGTTGCTGGTGGCCCTTGAGGGTTTTCTCTAGTACTTGGTATTCTTGAAGCCAGCTTATTTCAATGGAGTCACCAGATAGATGATTACAACCAGAATAGTGTCCAAACTTTGTCTATCATCAAATTAGGATCTATGTCATCTCCCAGGGAAGCTGAGCTTCAATCCCCTCTCACCAGCAACGATGCCAATTTGTTATCACTCCCGGAAACTCCTCTAGGTTGCAGCTCAAGGATGGCTAGTAACTTAATTTCTTTTTATGGTTTTCTAAGTGGATCAAGTCAGGTGACCTACAGGACCTCACACTCTCAAGACATGCATGAAACTCAATCATGGATAAGGCTTCTAACTACCATTGTTCAGAGGTTTGATAATATGGTGCAAAGATGGAGAAATTATCATGCTGGCAGATTCATACATAAAACATATATATATAAATGGATAATCATAACAAGGAAAGTACTTATAATTCAAATCATCAATATGCCAATAGGATGACAGCTATCAGACATCAATTAACATGAATAAACCTAAATAACACATTCAAGCATAAGCACAGAATAGACAAGAAATGGAAGCTGAATATATGATAGCAAAAGAGCTTATATTAGGTCATGAGAAATATGAGAATCTTGATAATAGTAATGGTCTACAGGTCCCCGAAGTTGAACCCTTTCAATAACATAAGTTTTAGGATTTACAGCCTTTACAAAATATTCAAATCCTGAAAAATTGGGTCTAATTTACTAAAAATAGAGATAATAATTGTATTTGTAGAATTAGGTTGAAAAACCCTAATTTAACTACTAGACTATCTAACTGAAAAAAAATAGTCCACTATTTGAACCCTCTGATGACTGAAGTGAGTACTAGGAATCAATTGCCACTAGTCCTCTGCTAGATAACTCCTTGTTTGCTAGACAGTTAGTGTTTGTGACCCTTTATTCTTTTATGTAATTGCAAAACTAGAGTATACCTTCCCTGATGTTTGTTCTTCAGCACCTTTCATCTTTATACTTCATCCCTGAGCTAGTTATGTTCGCCCAAAACCAGTCCTTTGTGCCAAAATTTGATCATGTGCCTCTTTTTGGTTTCGGTGGTTAAGGGATCAAAATTTCAGGTCTGTTAGCTACCAAAAGTGCTGCTTTTGGTGGATAATGAACCGCTTCAGCATCCGCCTAAGCCACCGAAAGCCCTGTTCTACAAAATTTTTTAATAAGCCTCCAAAATTATGCTTTTAAGTTCTATTTTCTTATCTTTTTATTCATCTTGCTCAATGTTTGGATGATTAGCAGCAGTCTGGCTTGATTCTAAATGCTGAAGGCTTACTGCTACTTCAACTAGGGTTTCCAGTGTAAGATGAGTGCTAGGGTTTGGTTTGGCAACCTTCACCTGTAGCTTCTAGAGTCTAATCATTATGTACAACCTAGTGTTTTCCTTAATGTATCTTAGGTTTAGTATTTTTAGAAAGATATACCTTTCTCTCATCTCTAAGAAATAATTGTACAACTTCTTATTCCTCTTGGTCAATATAGCATTGTTTTTCTTTATCTCTCTTTCTAAAATTTCCATTTCATACACTTGTCTCAGCAACTGATTTATCCTCTATGTCCTGGGCTTGCTATAGGAAGCCTTCTCTACTGGTTCATCTTTCTCTTTTGGTGTAGGTAGTGGGAGTTCTTTATTTCCTGCTACAACCTCCACTGCTAGGTCAGCACCTTCCTCTCTTTCTTCTTGTGAATCTAAGTAGGGCAAGTTCAAAATGTTTCCACTATGTGTTGCAATTTCTTGGCCCTTTTCACTGAAATCTAGGCTTGTTTTAACCTGTTTGGTTTTAGAAGAGGAAGGAGGTTGTTCTGTTGTTGTTGGGGAGATAGCCCTTCTTTTACTCTTTCCACTTCTTGGGGTGCTAGAATTTTTTGAAGCTAACTTTCCCTTCTCTTCTAGCTGTAGGCCTGTGTCAAAACCATTCCAAAACAAGAAATGTGTCATGCCATATTTCTCCTTTTTGGAAATTCTTGGATAATGAGTTGTATAAGGCCATGGTTAGACAATCTTCCATCAATCTTAGTTGGCTAAGCCTTCACCTGGAGTGCCATTTTTTCCAGGCTTTTGTGTAAGTAGAAAGGTAAATTTAGTGGGGTCTTTCCTGTGAAGGGGTTCATTAGTTTGAAATGGTAAATCATGGACATGTTGTATATTCCTTCACAAGTTATATAGAACATAATGGCCTTCAGTAATTCCTGCCACCTCTTTTTTAGCTAGGTGTATGGGACACTTTTCTTCCACACCACCGCTCTGTGTTCAGGCTTCAAATAAGATTTGAACTCCACATCCTTTGTAATGGTGGTTTTAAACCACTTCTCCCCATTTCTAGGGATTTCATTCACTTCAGCAATTAGGGTATCATCCACCATGAATTCCTCCTTACCTATGAGTGCCTTGAAGACATCGAAAGAGAGAGCAAATGCCTCAGCCACTTGCTGGTGTGAACCTTGAAATTTCTCACAAAATTTGTAGCAGCCAGCATCATTGAAGAACAGGAAGACTTCTAGATATGCTTCCAGGTAGCTAATGTCTCCTAATTCTTGCCTAAGAGCAGTCCCTCCCTTCTACATTTTCTAAATGTGCTCTTGAGTGCTTGCAAAAATTCAATTCAAGTTCTATGGAAGAGTTTTAGCAGGATGACTTTCAAAGGTGGTTTTTTAGTGGGCTAACTTTTATAGATGGTTTCTAGTGGTGAGCATTCATGCAATCAAAGGTGGAGTGTACTGGAGGATAGGGCACTGATTATGATGGTTTTAACTGCATGAGAAATGCTTGGGTGAGAGGATGATGGCCTTTGGTGATATTTTCAAGACCGCTTGCCAAACAATCATTTTTAATTCAAACTGGATATCCAGTGGAGATTGTCTGTAGTTTGTTGGATAGATGGAGGGAAGAATAGGGTTTTAAATCACATCTGTCCTCATCAGAAAAATAATGGCCTCCTCAATCACTTACTTATGCCTTGATGTAGTTTCCTTGTCCTTTCAGTGGTTTATCGTGCCTTATCATGATCTATGTTGTGCTGACGAGCTTTGATTTGATAGGTAGTTAACCGTTTCTTCTTTTAGCCTTTTCAACGGTTAAGGGCCCCCAGGATTTTGTCTGCTAGCTACCAAAACCAAAGCTTTCGGTGGCTAATGAAATGATGACCTATTCTCCTAAGCCACTAAAACTTTATTTTCAAATGGTGCTGTAAAACTTGCTTTTAGCAGATTATAGTATCTTCGAATCTCCTTGTTTAACTGCTGAAATACAGGCCTTTCGGTGACTAATGAACCATCAATGCTTTTGCCTAAGCCACTGAAATTTCCTTTTCCTCAATGCATTTCATTTTTTTTCGGTGGTTAATGCCCTCCTTCGGTTGCTCGCTAAGATGTCGAAACCAACACCTTTCGGTGGCTAATGAGCTGTTTGAAAGTCTCACCTAAGCCACTAAAAGTCCCTTCTAATGAATAACAAAACGAGCTAGCTTTCGGTGGAGAACTATGACCCTGCGTAAAACTATTAGCTGCAAAAACCATAGCTTTTCAGTGGCTAATGAGCTATTGGAAAGCCCACCTAAGACACCAAAAGCTAAAACTTTCAATTTTATCAAATATCAAAATACCAGAGATCCACAATTTTTCAGTCACCTTAGAATCTTTCATAACATGACTTGAATTCTTCATCCTATCAAAAATAAATTTTCTAAGTGACTAATTGAAAACTAAATTTATTTTGGGAGATAGCACATGGTGTGCTTGTTTTAATGCTTTCATTGATGCTTATATTTTCCCCCATATTTTCCTGGAATAGGTCCAAGAATACATCATATGCTGGATGCCAAACCTGCTGCTCCAAATCATTCCTACTATTGGCTGTCATTACCATCTTTCAGGACGACTACTATAGGATGCAAATAAGGATTATACAATGATGCTTTTCTTCCAAATTTCCTTATAGAACTAATAAGAAGGATATTAAACCCTCCCATAAATCAATTCCCCTTATGCACACATGGACAAACAAACCCAAAACATTTGTTGCCATAGATATATGAAATAATGGTTGCCTTCTATAATGTTGTTCCTACAATCTCTGTTGATGAAGTAATTGTTTCTGGAAACATAACGATTAGTCAATTTCTAAGAAGTCATATGAGTGCCCATCTCAATCCATATCCTTAGTAGAAAATAAATCTCTAAATCAGCAAAGTCTTGATGGCTAGTCCCATCTTTTTTTTTCTATTAAATGTATGTCTCAGAATGTTTGAGGCTACCATTACACCAACATATTTCTTTCTTAGGATAAATTCTTAGCTCTCAACCTTATACACAATATTTAGTTCTCAATTCTATGTTATTTTCTCAAGGAGACTGGTGAAAAATGCTTGCAAAGTTTGCATTTCTTAGAGATAGTCTCCTACAGGAATCCTTTATGGCTAATGAAAACACCTGTTGGAATGAGTCCTTTTTTCATCTGCAACCATTGCAATACATTCAATACATCAGTAGCCAATCACATAAGAATACATATTCTAGGGCATCATCAACATCATCATGAACTGAAGGCATCATCAGAAAGGCAAGCATCAATCCCAGCCATCCAAATATCTGATTGATATGCAACCCATGCGATAAAAATCACAAGTTGACAGCCCTGCAAAATCGGGGGTGACACTATCCACCTCTAGAATTTTACTCTTTCTTCTATATTATTGGCCTCATAAAGATTGGCTAACCCCAACATACTACCATCAAAATTTCAAATATTCATCTCTAAGATGGGTCTGCCCCCTAGTCTATAACAATGTATCTAGTTGGGGAGAACCGAAATCCGCAACAACTCCCTTTCCTTCATGATGGGTGCAAGTAAAAATGGTGGCATTTCATAATGGATATTGAGAGACTCTTCAAAACAAAAGCTCAAAACTTTAACTTCTTGCAAATAAGACATATTTAATTTATGAAACAAGGTCCCAAACTTAATTACCATAACGTTTTGGTAAGGTTCAGTGCACCCTTGTAGATTCCATAATGCTACTTTCATTGGGGTTGGAGTAGGGATGGAATCAACATTATCCATATAAAAATTATCACTTAATTTAGGTAAACATTCAGGAATTCAAAGTTAATATGATTTGAAGAACAATAGAAAAGTAGTTGTGCATTGACTCTTGGGGTTAGCTGAATCTTGTAAGTTGGGAGTTTTAGAGGGGAGATAGAGAGCACGCCCTCTTATTACCATTGTGATTTGTATTGTTTTTAGGGGGTCACGTAGGTTCCTTTACAATAGCCAATGCTGTCGATGTGCTAGTAGTTGGTGCGATGGAGGTTGAAGTTTTATTGATTTAAGCACTTTGGGCTATTGCATCCTTGTTGATCTCCTCCTTAAACCAAATTGTCACATCCACCTTTGGTTCATGTGTGTATATGAATTGGAAGTTATCCATTGCAGTGTGGGAAAAATGGGAAACTTTTTCTCTACCAAAGAAATTGCCTTAAAAAAATCTTGTGTTTTTTCCTATTTTTGATATTTTTTTCTTCCTTCTAAAAGGTCATGATATTTTCATAAAATTATGTTGTGTAAAATTATACTTATCAGCCCAGTTCAACTATGTCAATTTCAAAGCATAGCAACGAGCTTGAAATCCCATAAAGAGTCTTCATTGTTGCTACAATAATTACCTTTCAAAGTGTTGATGAAGTTATAAATATATAGCAGCAGTTGGGTGAAAACTTTGCATAAAGTTATTCTCATGGTGTGACTGTTTTAATGCTTTCATTGATGCTTATATTTTTCCCCATATTTTTCTGGAACAGGTCCAGGAATACATCATCTGCTGGATGACAAACCTGCTGCTCCAAATCATTCCTACTATTGGCTACCGTTACCATCTTTCAGAGCTGCTACTATAGGCTGCAAATAAGGATTATACAATGGCGCTTTTCTTCCAAAGTTCCTTATATAACTAATAATAAGGATATTAAACCCTCCCATAAACCAATTCCCCTTATGCACACATGGACGAACAAACACAAAACATTTGTTGCCATAGATATCTGAAATAATGATGGCCTTCTATCATGTTGTTCCTACAAATCTCTATTGGTGAAGTAATTGTTTCTAGAAACATAACGATTAGTCAATTTCTGAGAACTCATATTAGCACCCATCTCAATCCATATCCTCACCAAAAAATAAATCTCTAAATCAGTAGTGTCCTGATGGCTAGTCCCATCTCTGTTCTTCTATTAAATGTATGTCTCAGAATGTTTGAGGCTATCATTACACCAACATATTTCTTTCTTAGGATAAATTCTTAGCTCTCAACCTTCTGCACAATATTTAGTTCTCAGTTCTATGTTATTTTCTTAAGGATACCGGTGAAAAATTCTTGCAAAGTTTGCATTTCTTAGAGATAGTCTCTTACAGGAATCCTTTATGGCTAATGAAAACACCTATTGGAATGATTCATTTTTTCATCTACAACCATTGCAATACATTCAATACATTAGTAGCCAAATACAGAAGAATCCATATTATAGGGCATTATCAACATCATCATGAACTGAAGGCATCATCAGAAAGGAAAGCATCAATCCTAGCCATCCAAATATCCAATTGAGATGCAACCCATGCGATAAAAATCACAAGTTGAAAGCCCTACAAAATGCTGACACTATCCGCCTCTAGAAGTTTACTCTTTATTCTATATTATTGGCCTCATAAAAATTGGCTAACCCCAACATACTACCATCAAGATTGCATATATTCGTGTCTGAGATGGGTCTGTGCCCTAGTCTATAACAATGTATCTAGTGGGGTAGAACCGAAAGCTGCAACAACTCCCTTTCCTTCATGATGGGTGCAAGTAAAAATGGTTTCATTTGGTAATGGATATTGAGAGACTCTTAAAAACAAAAGCACAAAATTTTAACCTCTTGAAAATAAGAGATATTTAATTTGTGGAACAAGGTCCCAACTGTTACGGAGGGAAATTCCTATGGCTTGGGGTACCACAACAGACAACTTGACTCCAAAAATCAATCCTTTCCAATATGCAATAGAAATTAAATGTCTAACACTAAAGGATCAGACCTCGTACCTTATTCCGGACGGTTGAAGTAGATCCCCGTTGAGCTTTCCAATCTTCAGCTTGGATTGATATATTACTTCCTCAACAACAAGTAAACAATACAAGCATTCTATATATCATGGTGTTAGATCTATTCTAGCATATATGATCAATAATGTACAAGAATTTGACATAATCCCATGGATAAAATATTCATTCAAACACACATTATTGGACAGGAAAAGATATTTCTATTAATATAAATTAGACATTACAAGATACAACCTTTGACGGCACATCTGCGATTTGGAGAAACTGAATCTCCCACTTGGGCCTCCACCACCTCAATCCTCCATCTCTCGATAGCAATCTCACAAGCAAAAGGCAAGATTGGGAAGAACACACTAGTGCTCTAAGGGACAAAGGGATGCAGACTCAAGCATAAGTTCCGTCAACAATGGACTATAGTTTCTTTGCTCTCAATTCGCTCTTCTTGCATTCAATGTACCAAGGGGTTCCTTATATAGCTTTCAAAGGGATAATGAAAGGTCGAATCCGAGCGATCTCAAGGCATAGGGAAGGCCAAGAGTCAAATGAGTCGGATCCATATCAAGGAAAACTCCAAAAGGATTTGGATTATGCACACATCCAGATGTACATGGTTTTAGTGGTCAAACCCATGTATATACGCGCTTATAGGTTTAAAAGTCACGTGTATCATTTTTCATATGTTTTTAGGGATGATCAAGGAAACATCAAAGGACAAAAAATGGTCCATGGGGTCTAAGGAGTCTGCAGCGGGACAGGGAAAGGCCATACAAAGTGTGATTCACCTGGAGTGGTGAAAAAAACTATAACAGATGCCCCCTAATGTGTGAGGTCAGAGGGGTCATACGATGGCTGAAATACATTATAAGTCCATCTCAAAAGTGGAGTGATGAAGGATCCCAAATGGAATACCAGCCACCCAATCAGCATAGTACAATAATACAACTCTGCATATAATTGCAAATACATATAGCAGTCCCGGATGCATAAGAGTACAATGGCCATGAATAGGCATGATACATGATATCACATATGTGGTCATAGCCACGTACAATATACATAGATCAGACTCTCCATGATGAAGATATATAAAGGACCATGATCTCCATAATGGCTGAAGATATAACAGATCAAGATCTCCATAGTGGCTGGAAATATCTGACATATACTGGATTCAAGTCACGAGAGCTGAAATCTCATGAACACTGGCACGATCAAGGAAGTAGCATATAAGAGATGCCACCAATTTGGAAAGTCTTCTACACAAACCGCTACGAGTACATGTCCTACTATGCGAATAGAGGTGTCGAGGTCGAACATAGTAGTCCATCATCTGATTACCGGTCATTAATGTATACCATTAATAGACGCGAGATCACCCACCAATAATGAAAATGGGAATAAAGGTACTAGAGTGCAAACTAACAAGTGTGAATAAATGTGTTGAGGTTGAACACTTGAGAGGATCCATCGATTAGGGGACATTGATGTATTCCCAAGAACTGTCGATGGCGAGAGAACCTGCCACTGATGATTGCAAGTCTCAAGGCACTCAAAATGACTCTAGATTCCAATCCCAGAATAAATAATCTAAAGTTGATGGGATGAAATCTGTTGGAAGGAGGGAATTAAGGCCTCCCCCATCATCCAACACGAGGTACTCAGCAAAGCTGTATAATGTGGAAGGACTTGATCATAGGTGCACGAACTAGTAACTGTACCAGGAATGGCTGACATGCAAAGTCAAGATGACTGAGGAATGGCCGACTCAGGCTTCAACTTCCTTTGAACAAGAGCATAATGGTGTATGGTGACTGAATGAAGGTAGCAGAGACTCCATATATAAACTGGGACATCTCTGCGACACGGGAGGCATAAATAGAGGCTCCATAGGGACTGGAAGCTTAACCAGTTGGTGGAGATAAAATTAGATAAACGAGTGCAGCTCCTAAATTCAAACTATAACCCAACCAATGGATGTGATATACAGTGCTCTGTTCAAAGGCGACACGACTCGACAACTACAAACAGATAACATCTTTCTTTGTCCAGCTTTTTGGTTTTTTAATTTTTTTGGACTTTTTCAGTTATTTAAAAAGCTTGAAAAAAGAATAAAATAGCTTTATAGTTACAAACTAGGAGGAGATGAGTGTCATAAGGGAAAACAAACTAGTTCCAAGCAGTGGAACATACCTATGCTCAATGCAAGGATATATGTGTAGGATATCGACACTCGGGGGAAAATCCCCTCCCCGTAAAAAGGAAATCAAGCTGTAAAGGATATAAGAAATGGCTCTGCATGGCTAGACATGAGACAAGCTTGGGATAGATGGCTGAAACGTAATGCAAGGGGAGCCAGCATAAAGCTCAATAAGGCAGGAAAATCTCATGATAATGCATTCACAACTTGACATGAGGGAGTCCTGAGGGAAATAGGCTAGCAAAAGATCAAGAGGAGTATGAGGCTCTTGCGAAATGTCATGGCAGTACTGTTGGGACGCGCACCTTAAGGGCCTTTAGTTTTGGTAACTCCACGGTTTTTGTGGAAGTTTGTAAGCAAAGTTACGACTCAAAATAGTCTTAGGGGTGTTGGGGTTGAGTCAAAGCCCTTTTTTTGTAATTAACCCATGGTTTAAGTCCAGGGTTTGGGGTTTGGGGTACCCATGGTTTAAGTCCATGGTTTTGTAATAAGTGTACTGTATAAATAAGCACTATTGTAATTGAGTCAGTTTAGGATTTTGATGTAAGATGAATTGATGCGAAGCTAAGGCTATTTTGTAAGAAAGGTTAAAGTCCCAGCTGTGTGCGTGGATGACCTCTGCAGCTGTGTGCACAGAGGCCTTCAGCTGTGTGCGCGACTTTGAGGACTTGAAGGGATCTACAGCTGAGTGTGCAAATCAGAACTGTGGTTTTTGTAAAGAGTTGAATAAAACACAGTTCTGTGGATGTAGCCCCTACACTGGGGGTGAACCACGTTATTTCTTGTTTTGTGGTGCTTTGTGTTGTTTCTGTTATGTTCTTTTATGCATTGATAAATATATATCTGATAAGTAAGATCACTGCTAAAATACTAACTTTGCTGTGAATTCCCAGTAAAGGGTTAAGCAAGTCACTGTTTGTTTATTTAACTGCGAAGTATATATATGTGAATGTCGAAGCTCAGTGTTGTATGATTATAAGTTATTAAAGGATAAAGGTACAGTAATATCCCTCTTCTGCTTGCAGAAACCTGATTCTGCGGCACCCCATAGCTGTTTCGAGTGAGACTGCAACCTGCTCGCAGGTTGTTTCCAAAAGGGCCAACACTGTGGGTCTTTTGTTGGTGCGAAGTTAACGGTATAAAACCTGAGTCTACCCTATTGCCTAACAAATTGGTTATGTTTCCAGTTGAACTCAGTATCTGCTCAAGAGGGGTTTATGTCGTACCTCGAGGGCTATGTTCTAGAGACCCTCTGTGCAAGAAATTGATGACTGGATTCAAGAGACCTATCTGAAATTTGCTGAGCATGAGAACAAAGATCCGCGTCATAGTGTGGACGACTTTTTACAAAGGTATGTTTTTGCTGATGTTTATGAGATTTTTTTTGGTACTATCCACATAGAGTTGCACCAGTGGTTATCCAGGTTAGCAGAGAGAAGGACGAACTTCCAAGAGGGTCAGTTTCCTGCTTGGTCCCCCGCAAGAATTAATATATTGAAAAGGGTAGACAACAAGATATCCCGCGCTGTTGATTTCTGGACAACACGAACCCTTGAAGCATTTGTGATGGAATTTGCCATCAACACAAGTATGTCATTCAGCGAAGCCGAACGACAGTTTCTTAAAGGACCAAGGGGTAAGTTTTTGAATTCATTTAGTTTGAGAATCAAAATGCTATTGGTTGAAAAAGGTATATTGCTCATTGAATCAGGGTGTTAGATTTAGTATTACTAACCTATGTTTGCAAGTGAAAGTACCCTCAACGAGCAAAGTGTAAAAAGTTACAAGAGAAATTTTGAGTCCTATACCCTAGGTCAGGATACCGAGTCTACCCCCGTAAGCCCAGCAGCCNATCCTCCTCCCACCCCCCCTAGAGCCACTATGGCCCACATGACTAATGATATTAAGCTCCTTGTTTTCAAAGGAACTGGATCAGAGGATCCATAACAGTTCTGGTTTTTATGTGAAGCAGTGTGGAATGCTAAGAACATTACAGATCAAAATGTCATAAGGGCGCAGCTCGTTACTTCTTTCAGAGACCGGGATTTGACCTGGTTCATGAAATTTTCGAGTACTCGAAATCATGCCTTAGATGATATTAAAGTGGCAATAATCAAAGAGTTTAAGAAACCTAAATCAAAGTCACAGTGTATCACTGAATTGAAAGAGATTTAGCAGAGGCACGGTGAATCAGTGTGGGACTTTGATCAGAGGTTCAAAGTTCTACTAGACCAAGTCAGTTTCACCATTGGACCTGCGCAGCACAAGGAATGGTTCATCACAGCATTGCTACCGCATATCAGAACTCCACTCATACAACAGAAGGTTGCTGACTAGCAAGAGGCTTTGGAAACCGTAATGAAACTTGAGACCACCCCTGTTGAAGATAATTCTGGTATCGCTCAAATCCAAGCGCAGTTGGCAGCGATGGCTCTGGAGATTCACGATATGAAGAAAGGAAAAATCGGTCGCAAAGAGGTTTGGTGTACAAGATGTCGGACAGAAGTTCATGACAAGGAACCGTAGAAATTACCTGAATACTGGTGCGCCAAACCTGTTCAACCCTAATGTTCTCTATTATGAGATCTGTCAGACATCTGGATAGCACTGACCCGAGGATTGCTATCTATTACAAATGTATGTGCAAGTCCGGAAGAAACCCTATTGCAAATTCTGTAAATCAGTGGGATATAATGAAGATGAGTGTCGCAGTTTTGACCTCATGAGAGAGTGCACATATGACACTTATCAAGTACAAAATGAGGCACAAGGCAACAACGGATATGGTTACCGTGGTGGTGCACCAGGTCACGGTACGTTTGGAGGTCACGGTCGTGGTGGTATGGCTGGAAGAGGATGAGGCCAGGTTGTCTGTTATAACTGTAACCAGGCCGGACACCTAGCTCGAGACTATCGAAACCCAACTACGACATGTCGGTATTTTCGAGTAGTAGATCATGTGATTGAGCAGTGCCCACAGCTGATAGCTAAGATCCAGGAAAGAAACAGTGCCCCTACTTAGAATATTCAAATGATTTCCATCGAGCAAAGACCTGCCCCAGCCATTAATGTTGTTACCTGGAGTGGAGATACGACGCACATACAGAATAAGGAGACACAGCCTGACGAGGCTTGGGTTCGTAAGGCCCCCGAGAAAGTCCCAGCATTTGATATCAAAAGAGAAAAAGAGACATTCATGGAAACCAAGAGAGATTTTGTTGATCCTAGCACCTCAGTAGCATCTACCCAATCACATCAGCAGCAGTCGCAGCCGAAAGAAGCTTCGACGGATAAAGTAAGTATACTTTCCTCCTTTTTACAGAGTTGTCTGAATCTCTTACGAAATCATAATGCTTTAAGTGAGTTGTATAAAGTTATTGCTTCCTACAAACCTCAGCAAAGTTCTGATCTGGAAAAAAACTGTTAATAGAGTCAAAAGAACTGGCAGGGAAATGAGATTGAATGCTCATATAGGAGAGTATGATATGAATGATGTTATATTGGACCTAGGATCAGAGGTAAATGTCTTAACTAAGAAAACCTGGGAGAAAATGGGAAGACCTACCCTTGATTGGTCCCCTATATAGTTGAGATTATCCAATCAGCAGAAGATTGTACCCCTAGGACGATTCCCTAGTGTCCCAGTAGATATTGAGGGAGTCTATACTGTAGCAGACTTTGAAGTTATTGAGATAATTGATGACAGCAATCCCTATCCAGCTTTGTTAGGAATTGAATGGGAAATGGAAAATACTGCAGTCATTAACCTTAAGAAGAGACAGATGAATTTTGAAGGGAAATATTTAACAGTCATAGTACCACTAGACTCCTCACAAGGAGAGAGATACACAGAACCACTCAGGGATGAAGATCAGGATGTTTTAAACCACATCTACAACATCACAGCGAAGGAAGAAGATTATGTTGATCCTACTGCTGAATGTATCATGGATTGGCAATGTGACAGATCCTACATGACGTATTTAGATGATGGTCTCGAGAACTGGCAGAATAGACTCTACGAGCTACATGGACATAGATGTGCTAGAATTACCAAATCTCTCAGATGGCTTGGTGCCCAGGTAAGAGTCCTCCCTCTTTCTGATGGCTTGTCAGACCCAAAACAGTTTATTGTACACTTCTCAGAATAGATACCAAATTCACAAAAAATGGAGACTCTGGATTTAGCATTCAGAGCCACGGCAGCCAGATGGTGGAATAGCCATAAGAAGTACATTCCTAGTTGGGAAGCTTGTCAGAAAGCTCTTCGCCTGAGATTTTTGGATCAGCCCCAGGAGGTGCGAAGCAGGTTTGATGGAAAGACTAGCCCTCAGGAACATTTGTCGCAGTGCTATGAAGCGTGGAAGCATGTACCTTAGGAAGAATGGGTACATCGGTTTGTGCATACTCTGGCACTGATAGCAAAGAATTGGTACGCGGAGGCTGAGATTCACCAGGATACTGTAAGTTGGGATTGTCTTGTTGATAGTTTTGTGCTTACCTTTTCTACTAATGAAGTTTGTCCAGCTTTAGATGCAGCTATCAGGTTGATACATACTAAGGTATTTGATGATCAAGAAGTAGTAGAATACCGACCTGATTGGAAAGCACAAGAACCTCATGCAGTAGAATTTTATCACCTCGCAATTGACGAGGATGATGATCAGCACAATATTGATATTCCTGAGTCAGAAGGACACTGTGACGTACACGGACCAGCAGTCGAAGTACCTAAAGTGACTCAGCCCCTACAGACGCATACCGTACACCTTGGATCAGAAGAAAACCCTAAGTTTGCTACCATTGGAGATTATTGGGATGGGCAAATGATGAGCAAGGTGACCCAACTTCTCTAGGAATATCAAAACCTATCTCTAACAGAGATCTCAAACATGCAAGGAATAATTGAGGCGGTGGTAGACATTTTGTCGTGGGTGGAAGCTCGACTCCATGTCGAAGATGGTGTCCAGAAGTGTCGAATTCCTGTATTAGGGCACAATCAGAGTTACTGCTAGTGCCGAAGCAGGAAAGATCTGTCGAAACTTCAAAAACAACCGTTAGAAGAAATCCAATTTGGCGGCGCTGGTATGTTCTCCGTATTAACTGCTTGTATTAATGCGATATTGGAAAATATACCGCCATTTGGACCAAATCTCTTCCCGATTCGGTATCATCAATGCCTATTTATGATAGATTTAATTGATGGACTCTATAAGAAGACACCCACACCAGCGATGCTCGCATTTTATAGTTTCTTGCGTTTTACACTTGAGCCCATGACAGCTGATTACGAGCTTCAGGATTTAGTGAGAGAATTTGAACAGGGGGGTCTGCAGGATCTTTTCAACCACCCACCTACAACTGCACCCTATGAAGAGACTCCACCATCACCAATTCAGCCAATGCAGACACGCTCTGCCAGGAATAAGTTTAATCCTGAAGTTCGTTCTAAGCGGAATGAAGACAGACACAAGCAATCAGGGCAAACATCGAAGGATCCTAGGATGAATCTGCCTGGTTCAGCAGAGATCCCACTTGGCAGGCATGAGAACATTGCACCACAGTGCCCACCATATCTTCAGCCTATTCGACTAGGGGTTAAACCACCTCGGCGGACAAAGAAGTTCACAATACGAACCCCTTCGCTGCCACCGAGTGTGCAGCTGGTCGGGACCATGACAGGAAAAATAGACCGGCTTCAGTATGCCAACCACGATACGAATGATCATGGAAAGTTTCCACATTTCACACCAAGAGCTTATTTGCACTTCGTCAAGTACAACGAGACTGGAGCAACATTATTAGAAGTAAAACAGTGGGCTGCCGGCTTGGATCAAGCCGGTCTGCTGAAAATGCTTGATGTTCCCCATTTCGGTCGCAGCAAATAGGTGACCATAGTGGTCAAGCAGCTACTAGCATTAGTACATGACAGCCACCTATGTATAGGAGACAAGAAAATTCCTATTAACGGTGAGCTCATTCATAGGATCACTGGCTTACCAATAGAGGGGCCTGATCCAGGGATAGAATTTCCTTCCAAGCATGAGGATACGAAGCTCGCACAAACCATGAAGGAATGCTTTGGCCTGATGAAAGGGAAACATGGCTATCACACTTTCACGATTCAAGAACAGAACATTCGCTTCGCAGCTGAGCTCTTAGCATGCAAGATAATACGAAAGTGCAGACCAACTAAAGTGCCTGCCCCGGTTATCAGAATTGCTATAAACTGTGCCGAAGGCTACAATTACAACTGGGCAGCGTACATTGCAAAGGAATTCCTTGAATACGCTCACGATGTGCAGGAGAAAGGTAGGCCATTCCACTACTCATGGTTGATAGTCCTCATCGCACTGGTAGGATGGAAAGAACCTATTGAGGCACAATTTGTTGTTGTTCCTCCGAACCTGCTTGGCGCCGCAAGGTATGCATCTCTGTGGGTTTCATAGGATAAAACCCTACAATAGATGACAAACTATGTATTTTCCTTTTATATGATGAGTATCTCATATGATATTTCCAAAACCCCATGGCTCAGTAATGAGTTATTCTCTCAATATGATGGAGCAGTCAATTTCAGATCCGATATGCACCATATTTTTATTCAGGCTTGCGCAGATAAAAAGCATCAATGGTTTAGGTTGCCATATGTAGTGACTAAATATGACATCCTCGCGATAGTACAGCAGTGGCCGACAGAATGGTTGAAAGACACAGGGACAAAACCTAAAATTCTAGTCCCTCCAATCACCAATGTGGGCATAGGGCCTAGTCACACACAGCAGCAAGATCCCCCCAAAGACAGTGCAGAACAAACTGAGTCGCAGCAGAGTGAAAGCAACCAAGGTGGAGAAGAGGGAAATGAAGAATAATAAGGAGAGGACTCAGTCAAAACTATATCAGACCCTAATCGGCAAGATAAGCACAAGACACCAGAGACAGAGGAAGTGACCAAACTGTAGTCCTGGAAGAAAGCGAAGGCATCAAAGGATAAGAATATCGACGAAGAGCTCGGCTTGACAAGTGAGGAGCTTGATGAGGCTTTGTCGAAGTCCACAGAAGTTCTCACTAAGAAATGGTCAGAGTTTGCAGCTACGCATCTGGATGCCATCACCGGTGTAGCAAAGCACATCTCGGAGCTGAAGGAATTAGCAGAAAAATTAGTGACTAGCGCTGCAGCAAGTAGTGCCCCGATAAGCACGCAACCCGACCTAAGGCAATGGCCAGTTAGAGAAAATAAGGGCCAAGTGTCAAGCACTGCCCTCATCATAACCGATGCAGCATCTTGCACAGAGATGAGCATGATAGTAGGAATCGATTACACCAAGACGTCCATGATAGAATTACATCTCTGCCAGTCAGCTATCGTGAAGGAACTCCAGGCACGAGACCATTATTCACAAATACGGTTGGAAGATACCAGGAAGCAGAAGGATAGCCTCCCAGTATAGTTGGAGGAGGCGGAGCAGAGGAAGAGGAATGTAGAATGTAAATAGGCTACATTGGTGCATGTTTTGGATGAAGCATGTCGAAGCCTCCCTGAATTCGACGTACAGCTGGAGGAAGAACCAGAGCAAAGAATCACCAAACTCAAAAACTACGCATAGCAGTCTCGCAGTGAGATAGACAAGCTCAAATTGGAACATGAGGCTCAGGTTGCGGAGCTTCAACTCCGCATAACCCCGAAAATCCCACCAGAAGTCAGGGAGCAGCGCCGCGTAGACATTCAGGCCTCAGTGGCGAAAATTTCAGATATTGTGAGCAGTGCAGCAAAGTTGCTAGAAGACAGTGTTGAGGCCTGGACAAACCTACAGGAACATCCCGAAGTAGGGCATCTCCAAGAAACTATCAGGCAGCGACAGACAGAGTTGGATGCAATAAAAGTGGAAATTAAGACTCTGCCGCCTATCCAGAAAATGCTCAAGGTAACGTGAAGCAATGAACTCCAGCAGGAAATCGAGTCATGCAGAGCGAAGGCAACATTAGTGGAAAATTCTATGCAGCCACTTATCAGCAAAGCTTTGGAGTTGAGTACTGCTGTGGATAGCCAACTCAAAATTCTGAAGGAATATGATGCATTTGCATAGGAGAATGCCAGCAAAGAATCAACAGCACTATTGCAGGAGTTGGTGGAAAAGGAGAAAGCAGCTGACGACATCATGCACAACCTCAACAATTAGTTCACTATCTTCGCAAAGAATATTCTTCCGCCAAAAGAGCAGAAGAGTGTCCCGGGACGGGCCACTAGTGAGTCTTAGGGGCCTGTTGGGACGTGCACCTTAAGGGCCTTTAGTTTTTGTAACTCCATGATTTTTGTGGAAGTTTGTAAGCAAAGTTACGACTCAAAATAGTCTTAGGGGTGTCGGGGTTGAGTCAAAGCCCTCTTTTTGTAATTAACCAATGGTTTAAGTCCAGGGTTTAGGGTTTGGGGTGCCCATGGTTTAAGTCCATGGTTTTGTAATAAGTGCACTATATAAATAAGCACTATTGTAATTGAGTTAGGTTAGGATTTTGATGTAAGATGAATTGATGCGAAGCTAAGGCTATTTTGTAAGAAAGGTTAAAGTCCCAGTTGTGTGCGTGGACGACCTCTGCAGATGTGTGCGCAGATCAGAATTGTGGTTTTTGTAAAGAGTTGAATAAAACACAGTTCTGTGGACGTAGCCCCTACACTGGGGGTGAACCACATTATATATTGTGTTGTGGTGCTTTGTGTTGTTTCTGTTATGTTCTTTTATGCATTGATAAATATATATCTGATAAGTAAGATCACTGCTAAAATACTAACTTCGCTGTGAATTCCCAGTAAAAGGTTAAGCAAGTCACTGTTTGTTTATCTAACTGCGAAGTATATATATGTGAATGTTGAAGCTCAGTGTTGTATGATTATAAGTTATTAAAGGCTAAAGGTACAGTAATATCCCTCTTTTGCTTGTAGAAACCTGATTCTGCAGCACCCCATAGCTGTTTCGGGTGAGACTTCAACATGTTCACAGGTTGTTGCCGAAAGGGCCAACACTGTGGGTCTTTTGTTGGTGCAAAGTTAACGGTATAAAACCCAGGTCTGCCCTATTGCCCAACAAGTACTATACAACAGAATCCCACACCCTAAAGGAGAAAAAGTCAGCATGGGCACCAAATGCAAATAGGGCGCTAACTAGGGTACCCATGTAAGGTAAAGCTCTACCACTCATATCATACCACTTCTAAAGCAGCAAGAAGGTTCCATGACATAATAGAGTGGGTTCATACCTGTTAGAATATAATCCGTCGGGATTATATATTGTAAATAAATAAAGAAAACTAAATAGTTATGTAGGAAGTTGAACAATTACATAGGAAGGTGAAAAGGCTGATGAAGCTCAACCACCACATGTAATGTATAAATGAATGCATTAGCCATGAATATAATTGAATCGGGAGTTATACCTACCAGTGGTATCAGAACTTGGCTATTTTCCATAACTCCTGCCTGCTGCATTTCAGTCTTGGCATTCTGCTTGCCAGTCCATTGCCAGATTTCCTGCAATTGTCAGTCTGCCTCTGGATGCTTTCCTGCCATCCTGCGAGCATGAATTGTATGCATTATTCTCATTCTACTTTCCAGTTCGCTCCTCTTAAAGCTTGTTTTAATAACTGAGTTTTGATCTGTGAGACTACTGTTGCGTTGAAGACCCTGGAAGTGTAACCCTAATCCCTTGAACGTGTTGAATGAGTATTATTCTACGTGAAACCCTAGAAATATTCTCCATGCCAGTGTTGAGAGGGATCTGCGCCTTTCTTATCCCATCTACACTCTACAACCATAGCATGTGTGTTGTAGAATCCTTGAACACTGGCCTGCAGTAACTTTGTCAATTTCATACCTTAATTCACTGCGCATTTTGTCTATGTCAGTCCGTAATTTTTCTGTCTCACATTGTAGCAGAGAGAAATGGTGCTCCTGAGAACTATGCACTTCTGCTTTGAACTTTGAAAGTGCAACTTCTTGTGCCATTTCACTTCTTTGCATCTCCACTTTTGAAATGAAGGATTCTGCAACGTGTTCAAGACTATCATTCAGGACTTCAGTGATAGCAGCCGTTATCAACTCTGCCTGTTTTGATGGCAGACCTTGTGCCTCCAATTACCTAACCAAAGCCAGAGTATCCACAAGAGAAGCTCGTTTTCCATTTGCCTTG
The DNA here is from genome assembly GCA_001517045.1 of Pseudotsuga menziesii. Lineage (NCBI taxonomy): Eukaryota > Viridiplantae > Streptophyta > Pinopsida > Pinales > Pinaceae > Pseudotsuga > Pseudotsuga menziesii. The sequence continues at coordinate 22,156 of LPNX011030005.1, read as the reverse complement.
AATAGCTGCGAGATCTCCCATATATCGAGTCTTCGTATCCCATCATTCAAGGCCACTGAAGGCGAAAACCTCATACAAAAATCTGGGCCATGGCTTTTATCAAACAGATTAACCCTAATATATAACCATGCTCTCATACATTTGCGTGGAGACTGTTTGAAGACCATTAATGTGACTGATATATATTGTGACTCATATATACTAAAGATGGCACCGTTTCTATATTGAGGACTGATGTGTTGTAAACCCTAATTCCATGTTGACATTGTCTGCGTTGAGACTGATGTGTTGAAGCTTATGCATTGGGACTGATGCGTTGAGACTGCTGCGTTGAGGACTGATATGTTGAAATTGAGCATGGACTGATATACTGTGTGTATTGAAGACTGATATATATCCTACATATATTGAGCGTGGACTGCATTCTGTGTTGGTTGAGCTAGCTGCCTGTGTTGGTGGAAAGAGCTGCCTGCGTTGAAGGAGCTTCCATTCTCTGACTGCGTGGAGGTAAAGTGCTTTTGGTATAATTGTTTGTGACCGATAGAATGCATAAAACCTAATTCAGTTTAACCTAATTTTGTGCATGGAGGAAATTATGCAAATTTTCCTTTGTGTATGAGTTAAGAATAATGCGATTGTTGTATGAGCCTGAATGGAGTGAGTCTGTTGTAAGAGCTGTATATATGCTGCTTATTGAAGAGGCCCGTGAGTGCTGTCTTGGAGCTGTGAGATAGAACCTATATCTATATGCATGAACCTTGATTCCTGAACTTGGCAAATGAGCTATGACTGATGAATTTTACTTGTACACTTTGTTGTGTATTTAATGAGCTCTTGATTGCTACTTGATACTGTGTGGAAGATATATGTTGTTGCTTGTGTATTGGAGACCCCATTGAATGATACATGTTGTTGGTGCTTGAGCTGTAATATTGAAATGTGTAAACCTAGACTGCTGCAACTTCCACTTGAAGATTGAAGTTGTGACCACATTCTATGTGAAAGGAGATTGCTGAGACTACCCATCTTATTGACAGCATATTTTCTGTGTCATTGTATCATTTTTAAAACTTGAAGTTGAGATATTAAGATTGTAAATCACCTTGGCAGAGACTGTAGACCTGCAAGGTTATTATTTTTCTATTTCTCTTTGTCATTATTGTAAATTACACTAACAGTTGCAAAAGATGCAATCTATAGCATCTGTAGTTGGTGCCACTCTCTCTGGAAAAGAGAGAGGCAGAGAAAGAAGAAACTTCAGAGGCAGAGGGGGTAGAAACAACTTCAGAAAAAGATCAGATTTGCAGTGCAAGCGTTGTGGAAAGACTGGAAACATAGTATATTAGTGTTGGGCTTCATGGGACTCCATCAAAGACAGACATAACCAGAAGAAAGATGACAATAAAAACCAAGATGCTAGTAAATATTATGATTCTGCTCATTGTATTGTTGCACATTGTAATCTTGGAATTAATGAAATGACTTCAGTTTCATCTTACAAATATTGTTGGCTGCTTGATACTGGTGCAACATCACACATGACATTTAGAAAACACTGTTTTGAAGAACTTAATGAAACAATAGATGGCATAGTTTACTTTGCAGATAAGTCAAGTCTTAAACCAAAGGGAATGGGCACCATTCGACTAAAGATGCATGGATTCCCTTATTTCTTGTTGAAGAATGTTATTTATCTTCCAGAGTTGCAGAGAAGCCTGCTGTCCTTGGTGGAGATTCGATAGCGAGGCCATTCCATCCACATGTTTGATGGAATCGTAGAAATAAGAAAGTCCTCTGACAATCAATTCATCATGACTGGATACGAAGATGGGAAGATGGTGAAGCTAAAGGGTTCATCTGCAAGAGTTCAGAACTATGCCTACCTCTCTCAGCATGGAGAAGGTAATATGTCATCTAGTTCATTGTGGAATGCAAGATTTGGTCATCTAAATTATAACAGTCTTCGCTTGTTGAAAAAATATGGTGTATTTGGTTTTCCCACCATTCCCAAAGAGAAGAACAAATGTGTTGCATGTATATTAGGGAAACATAGTAAGCCGCCATTCCATGAATCTAATTTCAGAGCAAGTAGGAAATTAGAATTAGTGCATTCTGATTTATGTGGCCCAATGCCAACTCCTTCTGCTCATGGGAATAAGTATTTTATGACCTTTGTTGATGACTACTCAAGAATGTGCTAGATTTACTGTTTAAAGACAAAATTAGAAGCATTTCAAACATTCAAAGACTTTCATGCATTGATAGAAAAACAAGCACAATCAAAAATTGGTACACTTCGTACTGGCAATGGGAAAGAATACACTTCAAATGCTTTTGAAGATTATCTTCACCAACATGGAATTGCACATCAGACTACAGTTCCCTGCAATCCTCAACAAAATGGTGTAGCAGAAAGAATGAATAGAACCATAATGAATATGGTTCGCTCAATGATGTTTTTCATGAATGTAAAACTAATGTTTTGGGGTGATGCAGTAAAATGTGCAGCCTATTTGAGAAATAGAAGTCCCTCAAATGCTCTTGATAACAAGACTCCACATGAAATGTGGTT
>LPNX011030005.1:0-18476 GCA_001517045.1 Pseudotsuga menziesii | reverse complement strand
GACGTTGGACTCAAGTACTCTAAAGTGGATGACTTCAAACTTATTGGGTACTCAGACTCAGATTTTGATGGCGATAAGGAGAGAGGAGTATCAACTTCTAGATACACTATGAGTCTTGGATCAGCAGCTGTCTCATGGAGATCACGCAAATAGTCAGTTCCGGCAGATTCAACAACAGAAGAAGAATATGTGGCTGCAGATGAAGCAACGAAATAAATAGTATGGATTAGGAATATACTTGAAGATTTGAAAGAAAAACAAGAGAACTCCACTCCATTATTGGTAGACAATACTTTTGCAATCAAGCTGGCTAAGAATCCTAGATTCCATGATTGAACCAAACACATCAACACAAAGTATCATTTGATTCGACATCATGTAGAGGCCAAGACAGTCCATCTTCGACATTGTTCCACAAATGATCAAATTGCAGACATCTTCACCAAAGCGCTTGGACGAGAAAAGTTGGAAAGATTCAGAAACATGCTCGGACTTACGGATACCCCTTCGGATTAAGAGGGGGATTGTTAGAATATAATCTGTTGGGATTATATATTGTAAATAAATAAAGAAAACTAAATAGTTATGTAGGAAGCTGAACAGTTACATAGGAAGGTGAAAAGGCTGATGAAGCTCAACCACCACATGTAATGTATAAATGAATGCATTAGCCATGAATAGAATTGAATCGCGAGTTATACCTATCAGTACCTAAGGTCATGATGAGATAGTCATAAGGTTATGCAAAATGAAAATGGTGATGAAACCTAACCTATATGCCAGTTTAGACATGATACCTGAGATTGGCACAAACGGGTCAATCCAATGGCTGAAACGGCACTGAAAAAGGTCTTCTACATCACAAATTATGTAAAAAACGGTCCAAAATGGTTAGAAAATGTCGAAACTATAGGAAAGGGGGTAAAAATTTTCAAATATTTGAAAATTTTCTATAAATAGTAAAAAATTCAAAATATTATAAATCATTTGAAAATTTTACCCATTTGAGTTCTGATTTTCAATAGCGAATTCCAGGAGATCCAGCCGGCGGAATTCACTACCATTTCTTCCAGGTATTTACTCATGCTCTCCTCTTGCATTTTGATACAATTTTTATGAATTTTCATGGTCAAATAAGGTTTTTGGGCCAACCCAATATGAGCGTTGCGGCCCACGTGGAAATCGAGGTTTTTTTCGCGTATAGGACTGGATATACGCGAAAAATGGCCTCAAACCCATGTACATACGCGGCTGTTTTGAAAACAGTCACATATGAGGCCGCGCATATGGTTTTTTCAATAAACTAATGGGAAAATTTGCAATTTATTTTGCAAGATGGTCCTAGAGTGGAGAGAGCGTGAGCATGGTGAAGTAGAGGAAGCAATAAGGGCTGACTTAATGGCTCAAAAAGCTCTACGTGCATGCAGACTCTACAAGTTTTGGTGTCTTGGTGGTTTGAGGGACAAACCAAGACTGTTACAGATGCTGGTAGATTATTGGGACCCAGGCTCGAAGTCCTCCCATATCGATGAGATGTCCCTCACCATAGAGGTGGAGTACATATACTTTATCACAGGGCTTTCTAGACGAGGGGAAGTGGTGAACCTTCATTCCCATGGTGGGATAGGAGGTGGACTGACTATCGACAAGTACATTGAAGTGTATTGTTATCTAGACACCGAGAAGGTGGGGAGTCAAGTCCCTACCAATTCTATACAGGTGTTGGGCCTAAAATCCATATTACTGATGCTAGGTAGGATAGCAGGCTTGGCATCACTCCATCAAGCCTCGCGGCCTCTGATGTTCTATGCAGTGGAGTGCATGAGACCCACGATCTATGACTAGAGTACTACACTACTGAGCAACATGAAACACCAGCTCAATGAGTGTAAGGCAGGCAAGGTACGAAACTTCGGGTTTAGCAGTATTTTGAGCACATTTTTCTTCGAGCGTGTTCCAGGATTGAGCCCCAAAGTGGACGTTCCTATTCATGGGTTTCAAGATCCAGCCCAATGGTGTTGGAAAGATGCTATGCATAGACTGGGGGGTGGTAGGGTGGCCAACTCATATCCAGCTGACTTCTTTCCATGGTGGTGATGACAGATAGTGGCCATCGATGACTACCCCTATGCAGGGATAGATTTCTGAGGGGATCCGGACATGTCGTTACCACCAGGATCGGCATATGGTGATATAGGTAACGAATCTCGACCCTCTGTTTTTAAATTTTTGAGTTATTTAATTTTTTTTATTTTCTTGATTATGTGGAGTTAAAAAGACATATTTTTGGGTGATGATACATAGTGACATCTACCATTTGTGTGCAGATGTGGGACCACGGTGGCCAGAGGGCTTCCCTCGTCATAGACAGAGGGGAAGAGGAGATGACATCATGGGTGTGGATGTGGAGTGAATGCTCCACAGCATTCATACCAACTTTGTGAGATTGACACATAGAGTTCTCATGGAGCAAGTCAAGGACTTGCCTGAGGCCATGCAGCGGCAGGTGGTGGGTGTACCACACTCATGGGTGCATTTATTTCAATGGCTGGCTAGAGCCGTAGTGACCTTTCATGATCACAACCCTCCTCCTCCTCCACAGGATTAGACACCTAGGATTGAATACATTTTGTACGACCGTGTATTATATGATGGTGGCTTAAAAGCCCCAATTTTGTATCATGACACTATGTATTATCACATTTTTGATGTATATATAAAAAAAATTATGGTGATCGATTTACTTATTTACATGTGTGTTTGTGATTAATTTATTGTGAATGAAACAAATTCCAATCTAACACGTAGTTAGCATATGAGTCAGCAACTTGATTATTATTTCTTGGAATGTGTATATATGTTATATTGTCAAATTGTTGTTCTAACAATCTCACACACAAGAACCTTCTCAATAACGTTGGATCTCTAACATGGTACAAACCATTGAGTTGTGACACTACTAACTCTGAATCAAGATGTACCTCAAGAGATAGAACACCATGTAAAATGGCATCCCATAGAAGCTCAATAACGATGTTGTATTCAGCAACATTGTTGGAAGATGGCCGTAGACATACACCTCCTAAAGACAGTACCTGACCCATAGGAGTATAAATCACTCAAGCAGCAGAGGCTGAGTGTTGAGTGTGATGGCTTGCACCATCCGTGAATCCTATGTAGGTGGAAGATTCCATTGACATCTGCCAAAAGAAACATAAACTAATCACAAACCCGATCATGATAAGAAAAATACCTAACTATGCAAAGCTGTACAATAATATACAACAAGTATCCTTGGCTAAAGACCATGCATAGTATTTTTTGAGATAAAGTCCATTTCTAGGCTCTGCTAAGGCCATTCCTTCATAATCCACTAACTCATATGCACCCTTCTCTAACACACGCTTGACCACATAAGGACCACGCCACATAGGATTAAATTTTCCTACCCCCAAGGGTTCTTTCAGTTGATCCCACAAAAGGACCAAGTCTCCTTCACTAAACGCTCTTGGATGAACAGTCTTATTGTACTAGACCTTAATGCGACGTTTATTGACTTCTAGAGCCACCAAGGAATCCCAACACTGCTCATCAAGTTGCTCAAGGTGAACCAAATGCTCCTCCAATGGGGAAGTGTCTGGTAAGAGTTCCACAGCTAGCTTCAACGAAGGAATTTCACATTCAACCGGTAATATCGACTCCACTCCATGTACAAGCTGATATGGAGAAAAACCAATGGCATTCTTAATAGTGGTTCGATATGCCCACAAAGCAGGATATAACATAATGTGCCAATTATTCTTGCTTTGTGCGATGGTTCGTTGGAGAATGGATTTGAGTGATTTATTCACTGCCTCTACCTATCCATTTTCTTGGGGGTAGTAAGAAGATGAATACTCTTGCTTATATCCTAACTTGGATGCAAACTCTTCCATCATACGGTTCTGAAAGTGCAAGCCATGGTTAGTGACAAGCTCTTTCGAAATCCCAAACCGAGCAATAATTTGGTTGAACACAAAGTGAGCGGCTATCTCACAGTCGTATTTTACTGTAGGCATAGCCTCAGCCCATTTCGTGAAATAATCAACAGCCACTATAATGTGATGGTGCCCCCCAGCCGAAGCTAGGTTTCAATCCATAAAATCGAGCCCCCACTTAGTGAAGGGACCAGCGGTGATAATGGGATGTAACGAGGCAGGTTTTGAGCACATATTATGTGCAAACACCTGGCAAGGGTGGCACCTCTTGACCGCATCAATACAATCTTTAAAGATCAACGGCCAGAAATAACCTACTCTTAAAATCTTTTAAGCTATAGAAAGCCCAGATAAATGACCACCACATGCCCCTCCGTGGCAATCATTTAGCACTACCTCATCCTCTTCATGAGTTAAACAATGTCGTAAAATGGACTCTACCCCCTGGTGGTACAAAGTATTGTCCACTATGAGGTAGTTCTTAGAGACGTGACGTAATCGTCGTCATTCATCTTGCGAGAGGTGAGTAGAGGTCTTCAGTGTTTGTAAATATATTATGATATCCCCATACCACAGGTCTAATGTTGAGATTAAGAAGATGTGTTCATTGACAAACGTATCTTCACAAACCAACTCCTTGGCCTCGCTCGGGAAATCCGATATAAGCTCTACAAAAATTAAAGACTCCTTCAATTTTGCCGAAACAAACTCGAGATCGAATTCTTGCAGAATGACAATCCATTTATTATACTTTCCCCCAGTCATCCTTCGGGTGAGGACAAATTGAAACAGATTGACATGGGCCACAACCAAGGTCTGGTGAAGGAGAATATAATGTCTCAACCACTGAACCGCATGTATAGTTGCTAAAGAAAGCTTTTCGACATGATAATAATGAATCTCTGTGTCAATAAGGTTTCAGCTCAAATAATATATGACATGCTCTTGGAGCTCCTCATCCTCTTGAACCAAAACCATACCAATCGTCTCTAAGGACGTGGCCACATATAATATAAAATCACGGCTATAATCTGGAGGACTAATCACCGGGCCCGATTCTAGGGCTCGCTTGAGTGCATCGAAGGACTCATGGGATCACTCATCCCAATAAAAGGGGGTGTCCTTCTTCAAGAGACGCATAAATCCTCTAGTCAAAATGGAAAAGTTGACAACAAATCTTCGTAAGAAGCTTTCCATGCCTTGCAAACACTGAATATGATGAATATTCTTCGGGGGAGACAACTGAAGTATTGCCTCAACCTTCAGAGGGTCGACTCTTATACCCTCTCTAGAAATGATGAATCCTAACAAACACCCTGATTTCACACAAAAGATGCACTTATGAGGATTTAGTCTAACCAAATAGTTCTGGCATCTTTCGAATACCAATCTCAAGTGATAGGGATGGCGCATTCTCATACGAGAATGAGCAGCGAGGTCATCCAAAAATACCTCGATAATTGACTTGAGATCGCGGAAAATCAAGGTCATCGCCCGCTGAAATGTAGCTCCAACGTTTTTAAGGCTGAAAGGCATTTTTCGATATGAAAACGTTCCCCAAGGACAAATAAATGCAGTCTTATGTTCATCCTTAGGTTTAATATGTATCTGATTATACTCGGAAAAGCCGTCCATAAAGGAGAACACCTTGCTACCCGCACACTCATCCAAAATTTGATCTATAAATGGTGTGGGGAAGTTGTCCTTAGGACAGGCATGATTCAAATCACGGAAATCAGTGCATATGTGGATCTCTCCTTGCTTCTTATCCACCGGAATGGGGTTTTAAACCCACTCCGTCAAGGGAATGGGATAGATGAAACTGGCTTTCAACAGCTTCTCTATCTATGCCTTAATCGCGGGTGCTTTCCTAGGATTCATCGCACGTAAACACTGTCGAACAAGCTTAGCATTGGGATAAGTCTTAATCTCGTGCTCAACAATGCAAGGGTCAATACCTGGCATCTCATTGTAAGACCAAGAAAAAATATCACGAAATTCCTTAAATAGCTTGGTATATTCCAGAATCTCAGCATGGGAACATTCCTCCCCAATATAGACATTCTCTATCATGCCAGGATCATGAGAGATATTGATAGGAATCGTTGAAGATATGTTCACCATGTTTCCATCAGCCATCGAACTAGGAGAGCTTAATGGAACCACAGGAATGCCAACTCTCTGACTAAGAACCTCCCTAAAATCCTCACACTCCAAATAGTCAAGCTCTGGAAGAAAGTACGATCTGTGATTATTCCTCCTATGGTGGCTCAACTCCCGACATAGCCTCAATCATTGCTTCATCTGAAGGGAAAACCATATCAAGGTAGTCGTGTACATGAGAAGACTGTACTGCCCATGCCAACAGCACATAAGGGTCCTCCTCCTCTATTCGCGAAGAGGAAGGAATAGGCTCTGCAACACTCTTGAGATTAGCTTGTTAAGATATCATAGCTACAGGCAACGGCATGTTTGTCTCGACGGGCTCACTCGAAGTACTCGGTGCAGGAAGAATCCAAGGATCTTCCATATGAGTCGTGTGAAAAGACACCGATGTCATAGATGTCGAAGCCTCATCGGAACTAGATCCTATCATGAGGATCGATGCAGGACAACTAAATCTTCTCATGAGGGATGGATACATGCCTACACCCACACTCCCAGTTGTCAGCTGAGAGTAGTCAATGATCGGGATCGAAGCTCCTGAAGATGCAGTAACAGATGGATTCTTGAATTTCATTCGATCAATCATTACGATATTCCTGTTATGTGGAAAGCATACAATGCGGAACAAGGAAGAAGCAATGTCTTGCATACTGTACATCCAGTTCCTACCCAGCAAGAGATTGTAGTCAAGGGGCGCATCAACCACCTCGACCTCTATCGCAACGGTCTTCCCCCCCAAATGGACTTTAAGGGAAGGAAGGATGTCGTGCGGCCTAAAAGATCTCCCATCGAACGCAGTTAACATAGTCGCTGATTTAGATAGCTCAGGAGAACCCAGACCCTTCCAACAGGACAAAGACATCATAGAACCAGCAGTGCCCTCGTCAATCACAGTGCGCTTGACAGTCATATTAAGACATTCTACATGAACCAAAAGAGATACATAGTAGGTCAAGCAAGGCTGAAGTCCTGCGGTTTAAAATTTGATCATAGAGGAAGAATCATCATCATTCACACCAAGGGAAAAAAGCAATGCCTTCCTTTGTGAAGGACAACTTTGAAGCACTTCCAATGTAGACATCGCACAAGGAGTGTGGCCCAAATCCTCAACAACTGAATAATTATGGGCATCTTGGGCATTTGGATTATGCCCTGAATGCTTAAGGACTCCCTTACGAATGCGAGGTGAAGCCTCAGGTTTATCCATAGGTTTCTTAATGCACAAAGGGGACCCTAGTGGATCAGGCTCTTTGCCTAGGCTGGGTTGTGACGAACTATAATATTTTGCACAGGTCACAACTTTCGCAGCATGGACCATGTTAATGCACCCACGACCACTACACTCCAGTGGATCATCATCACTAGACTAGTCATGGGACTTCGAGTTCATATTTTGATTATGCGGTAAAGGGTTAGTTAGCACAGCTGGGCCCTATGCCAAGAATCTCGAAGCTTCCTCAATCCAAGGGCACAAGCAAGTGAGGTGATCATCCTTACATAACTTGCAAAGGAACTTAACCTTACATTTAGCTTGCTTGTCCCCCCCAACATTTCGACTGTTCTTGTCATTATTGTTAGCATTCTCATTCTTATTCCCACCCTTTTGATTATTTTTACCCTTTTTTCTATTCCCTCCGGGCTGCTGGTTACCCTTCTGGTCCGACGATTGCACAGAGAGTACACTCAGTGTTTAGGTGGGTTGAGATGAAGCTGTAGCTTGTCCTGAAGCAGATTGGTTGATTGACAATTGACTAACTTTTTCTGCAACCGAATCCGCAGGTTTCACACTTACATAACCCACAATGCCATTGGCATGTGGTCTAGGTTTGACTTTGGGATCGAAACTGGAATGAGGAGCATTGGGAATAATCTCATACAACAAACTGAACTGAGCATAAATCAAGTCCAGTTCCTATGCCCTAAAAATTGCTTTTTCCTCATTCTGCACTCCGGATGTGGAAACATCCTTCGCTATATATGGCAATAACGACTTGAGGAACAACTCAAGGAGGAACTCCAGTGGTATAAAAGATTTAATTAACCTCTTCTGTCTACGCCACTCTTGAATATGATCAGAAATATGTGTGGCTTTATCTTGGTAAAATGTCGACAAGAGTTCAGTACCAACATCATAATTGACTGGTAGCTGGAAGTGATTAAGAAAATTCATCGCAAGGTCGTCGAACAAAGCGAAGGCTCCCCTAGGTAACTCTATATACCACTTCATGGCAGGACCTGTAAGGATGCGTTGAAATAGTTACAAATGGACCGAGTCCTGATGTAAGGAATTCGAAGAGCACCATAGGTGAAACGTAGTAACGTGTTTGCTCGAATCCTCTCCTGGTTTTCCCTTGAACTTAGGTATGTCCAAAGGAAGTTTGGTAGGGACAGCCGGCCAAGCCAGGTCATGAGCCACAGGATCGTTTGTCAGTCTCGATAAGTCAAGAAGATTGAGCATCGTGAGGAAAGGGAGCCTAGGATGATGAGGTCGATGGACCGCTCCCTGACTCATATAGGGTTAATTATCACCATGTCCTTGGCCATAGTGTCCTCCTCCCGTATGACCTGTATAGGGTGGCGTGGAAGCACCATAGTGTGGTGGACCTTGACTAGTAGGAGCTACAAAGCCATAATTAGGAGAGTAAGCAGGTTGTTGATACCCGCCTCCATAAGGGGAAGAACCCTGTCCATACTACGTCCCATAATAGGGTCCATAAGTCATCGCATGCGATCGCCCATGAGACACTCCATATGTAGGAAGATACATTCCAGAATTATGGATATACATACAGGAAGTAGGGATATATGCCCCAGAAGTAGTAACATGACCTCTAGAAGTATGAACATATCCTCCCGAAGCAATGGGCGGTATGTAAACCTGAGACACAGTCAGTCTAGTAACCGCATTATGGACCTGACTCGTAACCATATACTGGCTCGAAGGACCACGTGAATAAGGTGGAGGATGTACATTTGAAGAACTAGGGATCGAAGATGAAGGAATCTGAGAAATAATGTACGTGCTACTTCCTATCATCACTCATCTTGGATCTGGTATCCTAATCGGATCACTAACCCTAGACCTAGGAGGGATATATGATGTAACTTCCACCACTAGGACAAAAGGTGCAATGTGACTAGTGTTCCCAAACCTCTCCGCATGGTAAGGAATGAGAGTGCCCCCAGGCATAGTGTTAGGCTCGAAGTTGGATTCGACATGAAATTCCAAATCATGTGTAGGGAAACCAGACATAGCATAACTATCATAGCTAGTGCTGGCAAGTTCAAAATGAGTCTCGGCGTCCTCCGGCATTCCATACCGGTAACGCGTCCGTGGGGAATCAACCCTGGAGTGAGTAGGTCTATTGTGCATGGTTCCTATCTCAGGAATCACAGGACCTAACTCAGCCAAGTCAAGTGAAGGATCGTACATAGGAGTAAACTCCCCATTGTCTACACGAATGGCAGGAGGTGGTTCAGGAATATCCTCTAAACAGTCTCCCATGGTGTGTGAATCAATGTGTGAAATAGTTCTCCTAGACTGTCTAGGTCTCTCTCCTAAAGGAGGAGGAGAAGTAGAAGGTGGAAGTCCTACTAAACAACGAGAGCGGCGAGGAACCACACCTGAATCCACAATGACTCAAAAAATAGAAAAGACTCTCTATTTACATAAACCCTAGGCCAACTATCGTGCACAGAGCAATCACTAATAAAATCTAAATCCAAATGCAGGAAAAAAAGGGCTGGATAAATGAGCTCCCGAATGAAGTAGGTATGTCTCGCCTAGGAGAGGCTTGAGACTCCCATACACAACAAGCGGAGGTACATAACCAATTATTGTGGCCCTCAGCTTCAACGCATAAAGAGACTGTGCTATCCGACCCCAACCTGGCCAAGACACCTATAGAATAACCCCTGCAAAGGACCCCCTCGATATCCTAGGTAAGGCCACTAAGGTCACCTCAATATAATTAATGCTTAGGCGGACAGTTGCAGGCAGGATTGACCGTATGGGCATGGTAGCAAAGCCTGAAACTCTTGAAAGAGCCCCTAGATACGAATACAATCCTGAAAATATCTCCGGTGCTACTCAGCTATGACTAGGGGTCATCCCAATCAATAACCACTCACACTGCCTCGTGCTTAACTCCCTTTTGAGAGGAGGATCCTGAGAAACACTATTTATACCAAGGATTTCACACACTCACCTGGACAGACACATACATGTTGTTGTTTAGTGATCTTGGAGAATTGACTTACAATGAACTATTCCAAGATCCTAAAACCTAAGCTTGTTGGTGCACCCTAGAAAAGAAAAGAGTGTAATTCATTTTAATTTACTGTTGATTTTAATTGGATTTATTACTCAAAAAGGGATATGATCGTGCAACTAATGGTGTTATGACGCAACATGAAGTAAAATGCACACCTAACAATCAATGCAAATGCATTGTGTCCATGAAAACACGGTATGCTACTACGTGAAATGCACAATTCTCTTCAAATGATGAATGCAAATTTTTCCTATATAAAGTCCTAACTAGTACTCCAAAGCAAATCTAGTGCAAGTACAATGCAAAGATGCAAAATGCAATGCATGATGATAAGCAAATGTTTTTGGATTTTTTGAAATAAAAGAGATTCAAAAAGCAAAATAATGATTCTATGACCCCTAGACTCTGCAAGGACACACAAACAGCGCTCAAGCAAAGCACTAAGGTAAAATAACTCTAATGCACTAATCTCAAACAAAAAATCAAAAATGCCATGACAAGAACCTTCTTAAAAAAAAATTTAGCCTAAAAAAACATTTCTGGTCAAAAACAGAGGTCTAAATAGACTCACGCAGTGCCAAAGGAGACTCAGCAAATATCAGAATTCACCCAACAACCAATTATCTTCCACAAAAAAGAAAAAGCAAGGGCATACGCGACTGTTCGTAGTAAACTCGCCTGTATACGTGGAAATCGCAGAGGAACCTGCGTGTATACATGACTGTGAGTTAAAAACTCATGTACAAGAAGAAAGGTGCATAAAATCAAGGCAAACAGATAGGCTAATACAAACTTCACACCAATCAGACCCTACCAGGCATACATGCCCCCAGACCCGACACAGAAACAAGAGAGAAAGATCAATTCAAATTCATTGAATGCCGATAAAACAACCCCCAAAGGACAACTACTATGAACTCGCCAGCGGAGTCGCCAATTTTGTTACGGAGAGAAATTCCTATGGCTTGGGGTACCACAACAGACAGCTTGACTCCAGAAATCAATCCTTTCCAATATGCAATAGAAATTAAATGTCTAACACTAAAGGATCAAACCTCATACCTTATTACGGATGGTTGAAGTAGATTCCCGTTGATATTTCCAAACTTCAGCATGAATTGATATATTACTTCCTCAACAACAAGTAAACAATACAAGCATTCTATATATCATGGTGTTAGATCTATTCTAGCATATATAATCAATAATGTACAAGCATTTGACATAATCCCATGGATAAAATATTCATTCAAACACACATTATTGGACAGGAAAAGATATTTCTATTAATATAAATCAGAGATTACAAGATACAACCTCTGACGGCACGTCTGCGAACCGGAGAAACTGAATCTCCCACTTGGGCCTCCACCACCTCAATCCTCCATCTCTCGATAGCAAGCTCACAAGCAAAATGAAAGCTTGGGAAGAACACACTAGTGCTCCAAGGGACAAAGGGATGCAGACTCAAGCATAAGTTCCGGAAACAATGGACTATAGTTTCTTTGCTCTCAATTCTCTCTTCTTGCCTTCAATTTACCAAGGGATTCCTTATATAGCTTTCAAAGGGATAATGAAAGGTCGAATCCAAGGGATCTCAAGGCATAGGGAAGGCCAGGAGTCAGATGAGTCGGATCCATGTCAAGGAAAACTCCAAAAGGATTTGGATTATGCACACATCCCAATGTACACAGTTTTAGTGGTCAAACCCACGTATATACACGCTTATAGGTTTAAAAGTCACGTCTATCATTTTTCATATGTTTTTAGGGATGATTAAGGAAACATCAAAGGACAAAAAATGGTCCATGGGGTCTAAGGAGTCTGCAGCAGGACAGGGAAAGGCCATACAAAGTGTGATTCACCTGGAGTGGTGAAATCAGCTATAACACCAACCTTAATCACCGTAATGTTTTGGTAAGGTTTAGTGCACCCTTGTAGATTCCATAATGCTACTTTCATTGGGGTTGGAGTATGGATGGAATCAACATTAACCATTTAAACATTATCACTTAATTTGGGTAAACATTGAGGAATTCAAAGTTAATATGATTTGAAGAACAATAGCAAAGTAGATGTGCATCGAATATTGGGGTTAGCTGACTCTTGGAAGTTGGGATTTTTAGAGGGGATATAGAGAGCACACCCTCTTATTACCATTGTGAGTGGTATTGTTTTTAGGGGGTCATGTAGGTTCCTTGACAATAGCCAATGACGTTGATGTGCTAGTAGCTGGTGCAATGGAGGTTGAAGTTTTATCGATTTGAGCGTTTTGGGATATTGCATCATTGTTGATATCCTCTTTAAACCAAATTTTCATGCCCACCTTTGGTTCATGTGTGTATAGGAATTGGAATTTATCCATTGTAGTGTAGGAAAAATGGGAAACTTTTGCTCTAGCAAATAAATTACCTTAAAAAAATCTTGTTTTGTTTCCTGTTTTTGCTATTTTTTTTCTTCCTTCTAAAAGGTCATGATTTTTTCATAAAATTCTATTGTGTAAAATTATACTTATCATCCCAGTTCAACTTTGTAATTTTCAAAGCATAGCACTGAGCTTGAATTCCCATAAAGAGTCTTCATTGTTTCTACAATAATTACCTTTCAAAGTGTTGATGAAGTTATAAATATCTGGAGGCAGTTGGGTGAATCATTTGGCTAAAGTTATGCTCATGGTGTGCTTTTTTTAATGTTGTCATTGATGCTTATATTTTTCTCTATATTTTCCTGTAACATGTCCAAGAATACCTCATCTGCTGGATGCCAAACCTGTTGCTTCAAATCATCCCTACTATTGGCTATCATTATCGTCTTTCAGGGCTGCTACTAGAGGCTACAAATAAGTCTCATACAATGGTGATTTTCTTCCAAAATTCCTTGTAGAACTAAGAAAAATGATATTAAACCCTCCCAGAAATCAATTCTCCTTATGCACACATGGACGAATAGACCCAAAACATTTTCTACCATAGATCTCTGAAATAATGATTGCCTTCTATGTTGTTGTTCCTACATATCTTTGTTGGTGAAGTAATTGTTTGTAGAAAAATAATGATTAGTCCAATTCTGAGAAGCCATTTTAGTGCCCATCTCAATCCTTGTAGAAATAACTATAATGATATTAAACCCTACCATAAATCAATTCCCCTTATTCACACATGGATGAATAGTCCCAAAACATTTGCTGCCATAGCTCTCCGAAATAATGATTTCCTTCCATCTTGTTGTTCTTACAGATATTTGTTGGTGAGGTAATTGTTTGTGGAAACAAAATGATTAGTCCAATTATGTGAATTCATATTAGTGCCAATCTCAATCCATATCCTCAGTAGAAAAGAAATCTCCAAATCAGTAGTGTCCTGATGGCTAGGCCCATTTCTATTCTTCTATTAAATGTATGTTTCAGAATGTTTGACGCTGGCATTACACCAACATATTTCTTTCTTTAGATAATTTCTTAGCTCTCAACCTTCTTCACAATATTTAGTTCTTAGGTCTATGTTATTTTCTCAAGGAGACTGGTGAAAAATGCTTGCAAAGTTTGCATTTCTTAGAGATAGTCTCCTACATGAATCCTTTATGGCTAATGAAAACACCTATTGGAATGATTCCTTTTTTCATGTGCAACCACTGCAATACATTTAGTGCATCAGTAGCCAAACATAGAAGAATCTATATTCTAGGGCATAATCAACATCATCATGAACTGAAGGCATCATCAGAAAGGAAAGCATCAATCCCATCCATCCAAATATCATTTTGAGATGCAACCCATGCGATAAAAATCACAAGTTGATAGCCTTGCAAAATCGGGGGTTACACTATCAACATCTAGAAGTTCCCTCTTTCTTCTATATTATTGGCCTCATAAAGATTAGCTAACCCAAACATACTACCATCAAGATTGGATATATTCATCTCTGAGATGGATCCATGCCCTAGTTTATAACAATGTATCTAGTGGGGGAGAACCAAAAGCTGCAAAAAATCCCTTACCTTCATGATGGGTGCAAGTAAAAATGGTTGCATTTGGTAATGGATATTGAGAGACTCTTCAAAGAAAAATATCAAAACTTTAACTTCTTGCAAATAAGAGATATTTAATTTATGGAACAAGGTCCCAACCTTAATGACCATCACATTTTGGTAAGGTTCAGTACACCCTTGTAGATTCCATAATGCTACTTTCATTGGGGTTGGAGTAGGGATGGAATCAACATTACCCATATAAACATTATCACTTAATTTGGGTAAACATTGAGGAATTCAAAGTTAATAAGATTTGAAGAAAAATATCAAAGTAGATGTGCATCAACTCTTGTGGTTAGCTAACTCTTGGAAGTCGGGAGTTTTTGAGGGGAGATAGAGAGCACACCCTCTTATTACCATTGCGAGTGGTATTGTTTTTAGGGGGTCATGTAGGTTCCTTAACAATGGCCAATGTCATTGATGTTCTAGTAGCTGGTGCGATGGAGGTTGGAGTTTTATTGATTTGAGCACTTTGGGCTATTGCATCATTGTTGATCTCCTCTTTAAACCAAATTGTCATGTCCACTTTTGGTTCATGTGTGTATAGGAATTGGAAGTTATCAATTGCAGTGTAGGAAAAATGGGAAACTTTTGATCTAGCAAAGAAATTGCCTTAAAACAATCTTGTTTTGTTTCCTATTTTTTATATTTTTTTTCTTCCTTCTAAAAGGTCATGATTTTTTCATAAAATTCTGTTGTGTAAAATTATACTTATCATCCCAGTTCAACTTTGTAATTTTCAAATTATAGCACTGAGCTTGAATTCCCATAAAGATTCTTCATTCTTTCTACAATAATTACCTTTCAAAGTGTTGATGAGGTTATAAATATCTGCAGGTAGTTTGGTGAAACATTTGGGTAAAGTTATGCTCATGGTGTGCTTGTTTTAATACTGTCATTGATGCTTATATTTTTCCCTATGTTTTCCTAGAACATGTCCAAGAATACCTCATCTGCTAGATGCCAAACTTGCTACTCCAAATCATCCCTACTATTGGTTCTCGTTACCATCTTTCAAGGCTGCTACTAGAGGCTACAAATAAGTATTATACAATGGTGGTTTTCTTCCACAATTCCTTGTATAACTTAGAAGAATTATATTAAACTCTCCCAGAAATCAATTCCCCTTATGCGCACATGGACAAATAGACCCAAAACATTTGTTGCCATAGATCTCTGAAATAATGATTGCCTTCCATCTTATTGTACCTACAGATATTTGTTGGTGAAGTAATTGTTTGTGGAAACATAATGATTACTCCAATTTTGAGAAGTCATATTAGTGGCTAGCTCAATCCATATCCTCAGCAGAAAAGAAATCTCTAAATCAGCAGTGTCCTGATGGCTAGGCCCATCTCTGTTGTTCTATTAAATGTATGTTTCAGAATGTTTGATGCTGTCATTACACCAACATATTTATTTATTAGGATCAATTCTTAGCTCTCAACCTTCTGCACAATATTTATTTCTTAGGTCTATGTTATTTTCTCAAGCAAACTGGTGAAACATTATTTCAAAGTTTGCATTTATTAGAGATAGTCTCCTACAGGAATCCTTTATGGCTGATGAAAACACCTATTGGACTGATTCCTTTTTTCATGTCCAACCGCTATAATACATTCAATACATCAGTAGCAAAACACAGAAGAATCCATATTCTAGGGAATCATCAACATCATCAAGAATTGAAGGCATCAGAAAGGTAAGCATCAACCCCAGCCATCCAAATATCCTATTGAGATGCAACCCATGCGATAAAATTCACAAGATGACATCCCTGCAAAATGGGGGGTGACACTATCCAGTTGTAGAATTTCACTCTTTCTTATATATTATTGGCCTCATAAAGATTGGCTAACCCCAACATACTACCATCAATATTGCATATATTCATCTCTGAGATGGGTCTATTCCCTAGTCTATAACAATGTATATAGTGGGGGAGAACCAAAAGCTGCAATAGCTCCCTTTCCTTCATGATGGGTGCAAGTAAAAAATGGTTGGATTTGGTAATGGATATTGAGAGACTCTTCAAAAAAGAAGATCAAAACTGTAACTTCTTGCAAATAAGAGATATTTAATTTATGGAACAAGGTCCCAACATTATTGACACTAACATTTTGGTAAGGTTTAGTGTTCCCTTTTAGATTCCATAATGCTACTTTCATTGGGGTTGGACTAGGGACGAAATCAACATTACCCATATAAACATTATCACTTAATTTGGGTAAACATTGAGGAATTCAAAGTTAATATGATTTGAAGAACAATAGCAAAGTAGTTGTGCATCGACTCTTGGGGTTAGCCGACTCTTGGAAGTTGGGCGCTTTAGAGCGGAGATACAGAGCACACCCTCTTATTACAATTCTGAGTGGTATTGCTTTTAGGGGGTCATGTAGGTGACTTGACAATAGCCAATGTTGTTGATGTGCTAGTAGTTGGTGTGATGGAGGTGGAATTTTTATTCATTTGAGTACTTTGGGATATTGCATCATTATTGATCTCCTCTTTAAACCAAATTGTCATGTCCCCCTTTGGTTCATGTGTGTATAGGAATTGGAAGCTATCCATTGCAGTGTAGGAAAAAATGGGAAACTTTTGCTATAGCAAAGAAATTGCCTTACAAAAATCTTGTCATGATTTTTTCATAAAATTTTGTTGTGTAAAATTATACTTATTAGCCCAGTTAAACTATGTCATTTTCAAAGCATAGCAGTGAGCTTGAATTCCCACAAAGAGTCTTCATTGTTGCTACAATAATTACCTTTCAAAGTGTTGATGAAGTTATAAATATATGGCGGCAATTGGGTGAAACATTTGGGTAAAGTTATACTCATGGTGTGCTTGTTTTAATACTGTCATTGATGCTTATATTTTGCACTATATTTTGCTAGAAAATATACAAGAATACCCCATCCACTAGATGCCAAACCTACTACTCCAAATCATCCCTACTGATGGCTGTCGTTACCATCTTTCAGGGATGCTACTATATGCTGCAAATAAGGCTTATACAATGGTGGTTTTCTTCAAAAATTCCTTATAGAACTAAGAAGAATGATATTAAACCCTCCCAGAAATCAATTCCCCTTATGCACACATGGACGAACAGACCCAAAACATTTGCTGCCATATATCTATGAAATAATCATTGCCTTCCATCATGTTGTTCCTACAGATTTGTGTTGGTGAAGTAATTGTTTCTAGAAACATAACTATTATTCCATTTATGAGAAGTCATATTAGTTCCTAGCTCAATCCATATCCTCAGAAAAAAAGAAATCTCTAAATCAGCAGTGTCCTGATGGCTAATCCCATCTCTATTCTTTTATTAAATGTATGTCTCAAAATGTTTGAGGCTGGCATTAGACCAACATTTTTCTTTCTTAGGATAAATTCTTAGCTCTCAACCTTCTGCACAATATTTAGTTCTCAGGTCTATGTTATTTTCTCAATGAGACTGGTAAAAAATGATTGCAAAGTTTACATTTCTTAAAGATAGTCACCTACAGGAATCCTTTATGGTTGATGAAAACACCTATTGGACTGATTCCTTTTTTATGTGCAACCACTGCAATACATTCAATACATCAGTAGCCAAATATAGAAGAATCCATACTCTAGGGCATCATCAACATCATCAATATTTGAAGGCATCATCAGAAATAAAAGCATCAGTCCCAGCCATCCAAATATCCTATTGAGATGCAACCCATGGGATAAAAATCACAAGTTGACAACCTTGCAATATGGGGGTTGACACTATACACCTCTAGAATTTTACTATTTCTTCTATATAATTGTTCTCACAAATATTGGCTAACCCATGGGATAAAAATCACAAGTTGACAGCCTTGCAATATGGGGGTTGACACTATACACCTCTAGAAGTTTACTCTTTCTTCTATATAATTGTCCTCATAAATATTGGCTATGTTAGAATAATCAACCCATAGTATTTACCCACTTAGACATTATTTCATTTATTTTGTCTTATTTGCCTAGTCCATGAGTCCCACCATGTGCAAGT
>LPNX011030003.1:5435-157814 GCA_001517045.1 Pseudotsuga menziesii | reverse complement strand
GATGATGCTTTCAGTATTTCTATACTGAAGATATAGATGATGATGCTTTTAGTATTCACATACTGGAGATACAGATGGTGATAGATCAGTATTTAGATAGTGAAGATGTAGATGATGATGGTTTGGATGATGATGTACTGACAAAGCGTCTACCTCAAGTAGAGTTTGAACACTTTCGAGACAAGCTTGGTGTTGTTCGAAAAGACCTTCTTTGAAAGGGGGAGTAGTGATGTTGCAGTGGGATTGTATCATCCCTGGGCATTTTCCCTAAAGTGATCTGGAGACCTCGGACGTCGAGAATGAAGAGGGATTGTATCATCCCAAGACATATGTCCATAATAGATCCGGTGACCTCGGTCCTCGAGAATGTGGTGGGATTGTATCATCCCTGGGCACTTGCCCTAAAGTGGTCCGAAGGCCTCGGTCTTCGAGAATGAAGAGGGATTGTATCATCCTGGGACATCTATCCATAATAGATCCGGTGACCTCGGTCCTCGAGAACGTGGTGGGATTGTATCATCCTGGGACATCTATCCATAATAGATCCGGTGACCTCGGTCCTCGAGAACGTGGTGGGATTGTATCATCCCTGGGCACTTGCCCTAAAGTGGTCTGGAGACCTCGGTCTTCAAGAATGAAGAGGGATTATATCATCTCGAGACATCTGTCCATAATAGATCCGGTGACCTCGGTCCTCGAGAATGTGGTAGGATTGCATCATCCTTGGACATCGTCCTAAAGTGATAGGGATTGATTCTCCCATAATCAATCCGGTGGCTTCAGTCCTCGAGAATGTGGTAGGATTGCATCATCCTTGGACATAGTCCTAAAGTGATAGGGACTGATTCTCCCATAATCAACCCGGTGGCTTCAGTCCTCGAGAATGTGGTAGGATTGCATCATCCTTGGACATAGTCCTAAAGTGATAGGGATTTATTCTCCCGTAATCAATCTGGTGGCTTCGGTCCTCGAGAATGTGGTAGGATTGCATCATCCTTGGACATAGTCCTAAAGTGATAGGGACTGATTCTCCCGTAATCAATCCAGTGGCTTCGGTCCTCGAGAATGTGGTAGGATTGCATCGTCCTTGGACTTAGTCCTAAAGTGATAGGGACTGATTCTCCCGTAATCAATCCGGTAACTTCGGTTGTCGAGAATGTGGTGGGATTGTATCATCCCTGGACTTTAAGTCCAAAAATGATCCAAAGACTTTTTGTCTTTGAGTTGTGGATTGCAGATTGTTGCTGATGATGATGATGCCGTACTGATCGAAAGATCAGAGCATGATGATGATGACGTACTAATCGAAAGATCAGAGTATGATGACGTACTGATCGAAAGATCAGAGTATGATGATGATGTACTGATCGAAAGATCAGAGTATGATAATGATGACATACTGATTGAAATATCAGAGTATGATGATGATGGCATACTGATCTAAAGATCAGGGTATGATGATGACGCACTATGATTATGATGTTTCTGATCAAAAGATTAGAGTATGATGATGATGTTTCTGATCGAAACATCAGAATGTGATGATGATTATAATATGATGATGATGATGTTGCTGCTGATTGAAACGGTAAAGTGTTGATGATGATATTGCTGATCGAGAGGTCAAAGTACTGAAGATGTTGTTGCTGATCGAAAGGTCAAGGTGCTGAAGATGTTGTTGCTAATTGAAAATTCAAAGTGCTGAAGATGTTGCTGATCGAAAGG
Organism: Pseudotsuga menziesii; assembly: GCA_001517045.1. Taxonomy (NCBI): domain Eukaryota; kingdom Viridiplantae; phylum Streptophyta; class Pinopsida; order Pinales; family Pinaceae; genus Pseudotsuga; species Pseudotsuga menziesii. The sequence continues at coordinate 156,089 of LPNX011030003.1, read as the reverse complement.
TCAAAATGCTGAAGATGTTGTTGCTGATCGAAAAGTCAAAGTGCTGAAGATGTTACTGATCGAAAGGTCAAAATGTTGAAGATGTTGTTGCTGATCGAACAGTCAAAGTGCTGAAGATGTTGCTGATCGAAAGGTCCAAGTGCTAAAGATGCCGTTGCTAATTGAAAGATCAAAATGCTGAAGATGTTGCTGATCAAAGACTAAAGATGTTGCTGATGATGAATACTGAAGATTGAAGATGAAGACTACATGATGTTGAAAAGATTCCAATGATTTATAGATGTGTTACCCTGCTGATGTTGATGATGTCCCCTATCTCTACTCTTGTTGTTGTTGATGTTGTTGTAGAATACCCTTCTCGTTAAGGGGGAGTGTTGAAATATTGTAACTTCGAAGAATATTCTATATGTATCTTTTTGTGGTCCCCGATGGTCCTACCGGGAGAACCACTTGTATTACATTGTACCCCAATGCTCCTAATCGGAAGAACTAATAAGAGTCATGAGGTAGTCCCCTCTAATTGTAAAGGTGGGTCATCAGCACCCCAGTGTGGTTACTTGAGCCTACATGTGTAACTCGAGCCTACATGATTTAACTCGAGACCACATGTCAAATGAGTTAACTTAAGTGAACAGATGAATATAAATAGAGGTGTAGTGCTCCTCATTTGTGACACACACACTCTCACTTGTGTAGCAAATTATTGGAGAAGAGAAGTAGCTAGAGAAGGAGGAGGATCAGGCTTTGATCTCCTTGTTGGTTTTATCTTTTATCTTTTTGGGGCATCTATATTGAGGAAGCTTTTGCTGGGTTTTTCCCTTTAGGGTTTTCCCAGGATAAATCTTTGTGTTCCTTTTTTATGGTTGTGCTTGTCTATCTTTCAGTGATCTTGTTTATATGCTTTTGTCATGAAAATGAAATGAAATACTGATGTCTTAGCTAAGCATATGAAAATTCAACAGGATGAACAAGCTCCCATGTTTCATTTATATTAATGGATGTCATCTCTTCATCCATTGATTTGCACCATGCTTCATGTTTTACTGCATCCTTAAAAGTGCTTGGCTCTACTTCAATCAGAGACATTAAAGCAAAGTTAGAATAACCATAAATATATGTTAAAGATTTTACCTTTCTTGGGGAAGGACTTGGACTTGAAACAAGAATTGAAACTAGACTTGAAGTTGAAGAAGATGATGGAGTGGATGTAGTATGAGAAGTACTTCGACTACGACTTGGATTTGTAGAAATTAAATATTCATCTTCTGAAATAATAATTATTCACTTTTCTTGTTGCACCCCTTGATTCCACTACCATTCTTCTTTTTCATCAAAACACACATTATGGCTAACCAACAATTTTTCAGTTTATGGATTATACAATCTATAAGCCTTTGTATCCTCACAATAGCTAATAAAAATGCATTTCACACTTTTATCATCAAGTTTTTTTCTTGTTCCAACATAAACATGAGCATAGGAAATACAACCAAACACTTTCAAATGAGTCACCACTAGGTTTTCTTCCACTCCAAGCGTAATATGGAGTCATATTTTTCACACTTCTAGTTGGACATATATTAAGAAAATAAATAGATGTGGCTACAACTTCAACCCAAAAAGTATTTGGAATACTTTTACCTTTCAACATGCTTCTGACAATTTCAACAACTGTCAAATTCTTACATTTTGCAACACCATTCTGTTGGGGAGTATAACTTGTATTCAATTACCTGTGAATGCCATTTTTTTACAATAATAATTAAACTCATTAGATGTAAATTCTCCCCCTCTATCTATGCATAATGTCTTTAAGACAAATCCAATTTTCTTCTCAACAACAACTTTAAATTGTTGAAAAATAACAACGGCATCAGATTTTTGTATAATGAAAATACACCCATGTTCTTCTACTAAAATCATCCACAAAATTAATAAAGTACTTATTTATATTGAGTGATACGGTTTGCATAAGACAACATATGTCTGCATGTATTAGCTTCAATGGTTATTTTTCTCTCCAAGATTTATCTACTGGAAATGAGTCTCTATGCATCTTGCCGAGAATGCATCCTTCACAAGCTTGATCAACACAATCAATAATAGGCAAGCCTCTTCCCATTTTCTTATTATGCAGTAACTTTAAGCCTCTCATATTTAGATGCTCATATCTCATGTGAAATATAACCAAGAATCATTGTCATAACCAACTTTTAATGCTCTATTGGTTGCACAAGGCAATTCTAAAGCAAAAATTCTATTTGGTAGCATATTAACTTTGGTTATAATCTGACTATGATTTCGTTTATCATATATAATGCATATATTGTTATAAAAAACATGGTATCCCTTTTCCTTAAGCTTCCCCACACTCAAAAAAATTATGTGCTAAACCAGGAGCATATAAGACATCATTAATGTGTTTAACTTCACCTTGCTTTGCTTTTACTGCAATTGTTCCTTTTCCTTCAATGTCAACTAGTTCATCATCTCTCAAGAGTAATTTAGATTTTATAGATTTATTTAACTTCAAAAAAATATCTTTGTTCCTAGTCATGTGGTTGTTGCAACCACTATCCAAAAGTCATACCTCCTTGGAAACATTATTAACAAAATCACGAGCCAAAAATAAAGTGGCCACATCTCTTTTTTCTTCAGAAAAATAGCCTGTTGCTTTTTTTTCCAACAATTATGTTCATGCTGACCAAATATTTTACAATAAGAACATTGAACTTGAGACTTTTCATAATTCTTACCTCTGTCATTACCTTTTCCTTTGAAATTTTCATAAAAGCATCGTTGTCTACTTTTGCCTCCTGTATTTGCTTGTCTTCTTCCTCATCCACGAGTGCTCAGAGTTTCCCCATGAGAATAATTCTCAACTTCATGACTTTTATCTCTGGAATCATTGGTCTTTGCAGGTAACACTTACTCAAAAATATTTCTCATCAGATATATTCATCCTTTTCTCATGAGATTGAAGAGATCCCATAAGTTCATTTACACACAATTGAGTTAAATCTTTATAGTCCTCGCTAGCAATGACAACATATCAAATTTTTCCATGGAATACTTCTTAATAAAATTCAACATTTTTTTAATGTTTTAAATCTTCTCCAGAAGATCTAATTTGATTCACTAATCCCATAATTCTAGTGAAAAAATCTTGCATATATTATGAATTTTGCATGCAAAGAGTCTCAAACTCTCTTCTAAGAGATTCCAATTTAATAATATTTATCTTATCTATCTCTTGATATGCTTGTTGTAGCACATCCCCTGCTTCCTTTGATTTTGTTGTTGCAACAAGTCTTGGAAAAATATATTCATGCACTCCTTGTTGAAAGAAAAAAAGTGCTTTTGAGTAATTTTTCCTATTTTCCCTTAGATAATTTCTTTGGGCTTGAGTCTAACCAACAAGAACTTGAGCAGCAGTTGATTTTGCATAACCGTTTTCGACCAAATCCCATAGTTATCGTACAAGAAACAACGTTTTCCTTTTTATGCTCCAAAAACCATAATTCTCACCTTTAAATATTGGTATTTGAGGCTGAGAAATATTAAGAGCATTGTCGTTGATGGTCATTTTCTTAAAAGGCTCAAGCACTCCTACCAATATTTAGAGTCTGCACAAGCTTCATAAACAAACTTAATCTATCCACTACTCCAACCTGCTCTGATACCAAATGCTAAACTATGAGAAGACAAATAAATTCAAAAAGAAATAGAAAAGATAATGAAGATTGCAAACATGGAACAAAGAACTTAATGACGAGATTGTGCTTATTGAATTGAGAGTGCATTCATATAGGCTAAATAATTCTAAAAGTGTAGATATCTAACATAAAAATCATTACTAATCAAGTGAAAGTAATTCTAATTAATTATTTGTCTAATTATGGCTAATTAATTTATACATGGTGCAACCTATTAAGTGGAATGATTTACCACAATTAAATGTATTCTTACTTTTTTTAACCTCGTGGGACTCCCATAGAATTCATCGTAACTCCTCCTCTAAATTGTAAAATATAAACATCTATAGATGTAATTAATAAACAAAATCAACATTTTTTTTTAATTAATGTTATACATTTTACAACTTTTCCTCCATTCACTAAAATATGTGAAAAAAATATGTGCGTAGTTAAAAAAAAAAAAAAAAAACTATTTTATGATAATCATGGATGTGCAAACTAAATAAAAATGGTGGGAAAATAATGTGGATGAAGTGGTATTCAGATTCTCAAATGGAATGGAGGCAAGGTTGAAATTTGACTTCCTACCTTGCACTTCAAGAAAATCTTAATTTTACCAGTTATAATAGTTGTTTTTTTCAAAATTAAAATCATAATAACTATATAAAACATTGAATTCTCATAACTAATGTAACTCAATATCCACAACTAAGTTGCATGTAAAGGAACACTCAAGGTCAAGTTGAGGAAAGAGGCTTGAATTGATGTTAATAAAATTCGGTATATATACATGATGGGTATATATACATTGAGACAATAAAAGTGCCCACAAAAATATCCAACTAAAATCCCCTTATTTTTTATATTTTATGTATATTCATAAACAAACAAAAAATAGAGACGAAAAGTAGCACAAATTTGTATTTTATACTTTCCAATGACACATACAGTAACAACAATTGATATGAACTATTGTACTCGTAGCATGGAAGGTCAGTATAGTTGTTCAGGTCAAGTAATAATTAATTCAAGTGGTGACAAAGCCAAGAATACCAAGTGCAAGGCTAAAATTCTTATGCAGATTTTTTAGATCATTTTCGTAGACTAGTGTGATGCTTACATGAACATTCTATGTGCTCATGAAAAATAGGTAAAGGATGCTTATCAATAAGGACCATCATTATAATATCGAAATAAATATTAACTCTTGTTGTAACATGTAAGTTGATCTCAACCAAATATTGACATTTAATAAAACTATTATAAATCCAATCTCATTAATTTAGCAAACATTTTGTAAGGTTAAAACCTTACATGTTGTATAATGTTTAATAAATATATATTTTGATTATTGAGTGATGATTTATTACATTTGATAGGTTTACATTATATATGGAAGATAACCTATGAATGGTCGGACCCTCAAAAGAGGTGACCTTTGACCATTAATACAAATTAACCTAATTGTTAATTAATTAATAATAATAGTAATATACTATTTAGGTATATTACAAGTCATCCTACTCTGAAAAGATTCGTCCATGAATCTTCTTATGAGCGTGCTGCAACTGGATTTCTCGCCACAAATAATGGTTCCATGGTTTAGTAGTTCTTGAAATATTTGGTCACATTTCCATTGAAATCTTTTTTTGCATATGATTCTGTAGATGAATGCATAACAACTATATGGAGTATTCTTTTGAGCTTCTAATCTGATGGTGTTCTTTTGATGTTCTATTTTGATGTAGATTTTTTATATTTCTGCATGCTTTGATATGGTTTTCTTATCTGTAGTGGAAACTACTAATACTATACTTACTTCCCTGTTTGACAAGCTTGCATTTATTTTTTCTCTGGGAACCTTTTGAAATTCTAGAACATCTTGAGTTGTGACTACTAATAGAATGCTCATCTCATCATTTGTCGCACCATCCTTTGGGTTTCGTTTTTTTGCATTATTATGATTAAGGTCATCTTTAACACTTTTATTTTCATTATTGCATTTTTGTATAACTTCAATTCTCTCATTATTGTTGTTAACATTGACTTTATTGACTTCATTGACTTCTACAACAATGTCTTTTTCTTTACAATTGATATTGACATTGTGATTGTCAATATCATTTTGATCTTTCATATCCGTGTCTTCTAATTCTTCTGTTTCATTGTTCTTGTTATCATCTTTCTTAACAAGTCCTTGTTCTGGAACTGACGTATTAATGTGCCTTGCTTCCCTACCTTGTAAGAAGCCACAACGAACTTCTGGTAGGCGAGTATACTTATTACTAAGTATCCCATTTTGAGGTTTGTAGTTGGGATGTCTTTTCTTACCCCACTTGGTGTCTGGTGGTATGGATCTTTTATGAGGAGGGGCATAAGGAGTTGGTCAACCAGGATTCCTTTTCTTCCCGGGGGTAGTAGCGATTTCATATTCATCCCTACTTGAATATGCAGGAGTCGCAGTAGTCCCTTGTTCCTCTTGACTTGTTAACTCGGGAGTCACAATTACTTCTTCTGTCGAGGATGTAGATACCAGCACTACTTAACCTGAGAACTCAGAAGTCGTAACATCTTCTTCTTTTCTGGTTGTAGTCAATTCTTTTGTCATGAGTGTCGATGCATACCTCAGCTCTGCTTGACCCGAGAACTTAGGAGTCGACATAGATTGTTCCTTTATGATAGGAATCCACTCTTCTGGCATGAGTGTCGATGTAGACACAAGCTCTATTCGGCCTGAACACTCGAAAGTAGCAACAACTTCTTCCCTAATTCCATTTTCTTCTATCGTGGGTGCAAAATCGATTTCCATCTCTTTATCTGGAAATTATGAGGGCATAACCTCTTTTGCTATCTTAGGTGCCATAGCAACTTGCATTCCTTCACTTGAAAAGTGAGATGTTGCAGCATCTTCCTCCTTCAATTGACTTGAGGGGTAATACTGATGTGTATTTGGTTTTTCTTTGTCCTCATGCTTCTTCGGCTCTTCTTCTGGTCATTGTATTATCAAAATTTTCAATTCTTCAACTAATTCTTTTATATTTTCATGCAGAACTTGCACTCCCACATCGATACCTGATATTCTTGCTTCAAGCTCTGTGGGTTTTGTTTCTTTAATATCCCATTTAAAATCATTTTCAGCTTCTTGAGTTGGTTTATCTACTTTAAAATCATTTTTAGCTTAGTGAGTTGGTTTATCTCTTTTAAAAAAACCATAAACACTTTTATTGAAGACCATTTTGTCTTACACAAAATCTTCTATTTTTTTATAATAATAATAATTAATTAATAATATTATTTTTACTATTGTTCTTTGTTCTTATAAACTATATATGGTTTAATATATAATTTTTTTTAATAATAATAGTTTCATTACAAAATTTTAATAGATTGGAATGGTTTTTTTTAAATATTATAATAATTATTATAATATTATAATAATTTCACGTACGCGTAACGGAACGCGTCAAGTGTGATTGGTAGAGAACGCGTGGAAGTGGGTGATCGGAGGGAATTGGAGAGAGATGGGAACTCGTGGAAGCGATTGAGGGATGGGAGCGATGGGAGATGGATGGGAAGGAATTGCAGGGAGATGGTGGTTGTGGAGGAGTGATGGAACGATGGAAGCGATGAGAGATGGATGGAAGGGAGTGGGAGGTGAATTGCAGGGAGGGAGATGGGAACACATGGAAGCTGCGCGAGAAGGATGGCGGATGAGGAGCAACAGGAGCAGCAGGGATGAAGCAGGTATGAGAGGAATGGGGCACAGGAAAGTGTTGCAACGAGAGATGGATGTCGTTGAGCATGGAATGGATGCAGTTGTAGGACGCAGGTTGAATGGAAGAAGAAGGCTGCGTGTGTGGAAGTGCGAGGGCTATGAGACTGGTGTGAGTGGAACGAGGTTGGGGATGTAATGGAGCTGGGTGTTGTATGGTGTGGGAATTGAAACACATGAGAGGATTTGAATGGAGTTTTTGTTGAGGAAGGAAGCAGGTGGTTGTAAGTGGTGAAAATGGGGGTTAACGTAAGGAACTGGGAACTAGTGTGGAGAAATGGTTGTGGAGAGAATGACGTATGGGAGGCATGAAGATAAGTAATGACAGAGAATGGGAGGAACAATGCACGCAATGGTGACGAAGCAGTGATGAGTGCATGCCTAGGCGCGATGGTGATAAGAATCGAGGTGAGGTGAGTGCAGGTGGAGTGAAAGAGCGTGGAAGGTGGGGATTGAAGAGAAGCCGGGTAGGGGAAGTGAGTGCAACGTTTGAGTGTGAGCAAGACAACCTGAAGCTTGCTACCACTTGTAAAGTTTACTTGTAAAGTTAAAACTTTAATGTTTGGATAATATTTAATAAATATATATTTTGATTATTGAATGATGATTTATTATATTTGAAAGGCTTATGGAAGCTAACTTATGAATGGTGGGACCCTCAAAAGAGTTGACTTTTGACCATTAATATAAATTAGCCTAACTGTTAATTAATTAATAATAATAGTAATATACTGTTTAGGTATATTACACATTCATTTGTGAAAGAATGAACAAGATAAACATGAAATTTGCAATCTTTTATACTTTTTTCAAGCTTCATTTTTATTATTAAAATCAATTAAATCTCAAAAATACAATCTATGATGAATCTCCCTCAGCTCAAACTTATCCATATATAAACAATTTAAAAAATGCAAAAAAAAAAATTCAAGTAGGCATACTTTCTTCAAACTTTACTTTTAATTATGATCCAACATGATTTACCTCTTTTACAAAGATGTTATAATTTGAAGTTCATAATAAACATAATGATTAAACCGAGCACACATGTAATGAAAACAAAGGTTTATAGCGGAAACCTTTAAATAGGCTTCTTCACAAGGAATATTATCTTTTACAAAGATGTTATAATTTGAAGTTCATAATAGACATAATGATTAAAGTGAGCACACATGTAATGAAAAAGAAGGTTTATCGTGAAAACCTTTAAATAGGCTTCTTCACAAAGAATAATATGGGTCATTACCAAGGGCCACCAAATACCATGACTTATTCATAAGCAATACAATGGGTGAATATCATGGGCCCCAAAAACCATGAATTGTAACTTATTTGACTCTCTAACTTAATCAAGTTTTTTTTTCCCAAAAAAAATGCCTCTTTTGATATTCATAATTAAATAAAAAATAATCAGATACATCTCACCCTCTTCATATTTTCCAGCTTTGACAAAGTCTTACAAGTTACAAAACCCTGAATTTCTCTTAACTTTCTAAAAAAACAGTATGAGATATCAAATAGAGAAGCGTAACAAAAAAGGATTAGTCTACGATTATTCTTGGAAAAAATTTGAGAAAAATAAAACTATTATTAATTACTTTTACTTTTAGTGTTTTTATTTTATATATTAATTAAATAAAAATACATTTAGAATTGGGATATAAATATTAATAAAATGTAAAATAAAATAAAAATACATTTAGACTTAATTAATGACCTTTAATTTTACTTGAAGGGACAGTATTTTGACTTAAATGGCCTTAAAATTATAAAGTAACATTGAAATATCATATCCATATAATCGGTAAGGTGGACTGGTTGTCAGACACTACCTTTCTTCCCGATTTATCTCTATGCCAGTCGATTAATAGTAGAGGATATAAGGAAGTTCTTGAAACACTCTTCAGATATGTATAATTATTTATAAAACGTTCAATCTTTTGAAGCATAAAAGATGAGGCGTGTTTAATTTCCAGAGGGGACGGGGTTCTCTATTTACGTTTATTCAGGTTCAGACGTTGTGGATATGTCTATGGTTAATTGAGACGGAGTGGAAGAAATCAAGACCCAAAAATTTGATATGCCAACACTTTTCACAGCATTTCTTGCATTTCTTTTCACTGTACTCCTCTTCTTCTTTACTGTAATAAAAAAGCACAGAAGGGCTTCGCCAGGAATCCCACCTGGAGCCTTCGCATGGGATTTCATCGGTGAGATACTTCAATTTCTGGGATGTCGTGCGATGCTCAACCGCAATGAGTTATTTGACCGTCTAAAGAAGAAATACGGAAGTCTGTTCACAACTTCCATTTTCTGCGAACCAACCATTGTATTTTACAGTCCCGAAGGCAACCGGTTCCTGTTCGCCAACGAGAACAAACTGGTAGGTAGTACATGGCCCAGCTCAGTGGGAAAGCTCTTCGGAACTGCTTTGCTTAATGCCACTGGAGACGATGCCAAGAGGTTGAGGAGGATGCTCATGACGTTCCTCAGGCCGGAGGCTCTACAGAAATTCGTGGGGCGACTGGATTCGATCACCAGGCGTCACCTAGCCGAAAACTGGATCGGCAGAGACGAGGTAACGGTTTTCCCGCTCATCAAACAATACACCTTCTCCCTGGCTTGTGATTTGTTTGCCAGCATAAATTATCAGGACGACCAAGCCAAGCTTTTGTGTAATTTCATGTTGTTGCTCAAAGGAATGATGCAAATTCCCATAGATCTTCCCGGTACGAGATTTAACAGAGCCAAACATGGAGCTAATGCAATTCGTGAACAGCTTGAGGGTATCATTCATGAGAGGAAAATTGCATTGGAGGAGGGAAAGGCTTCTCCCGAGCAAGATCTGTTGTCTTTCCTGCTCTCTAATGTTGATGAGAAAGGTGAATCTCTCACACAGGACGAGATTAAGGATAACATCCTTATGCTCTTAATAGCAGGTCATGACACAACCAGTTCTGGCTTGACGGGGCTCATTAAATTCCTGGCGGAGAACCCTCACTGCTACCTAGGAGTACTCAAAGGTATATCCAAATATTGCCCTCTTTTCAATCAATTTCTGTCATCTCATACAAATGCTTCTCAGTTTTTTCTCCTACTATTAGAGTTTTAGAGAGATAAAAGCATCAGGATTCACTTTGTTCATCAAGAGTTTTAGAGAGATAAAGCATCACGATTTACTTTGTTCATCAATATTTTAGTTTCATTTATAAAGACGGTTTTATATATTGCTAAGAATAAAGTCAATATAGGTATTGCAGTTGGAGAGCAGGGTATGGTATTTTATCAGTTTCAGTTTCATTTATAAAGCTGGGTTTTATATTGCTAAAAATAAAGTCAATATAGGTATTGGTTGTTACCAAAGAGGTATTTAATAAAAATAAGGGTTATTTTGCAAAAAAGTGGTCTTAGAAAATATGTGTTTGGAGGGATTCAATAAAAAAAATTTGGTAGGTATTTAAGTAAAGTTACCAATTAGGTGAATATTCATAGGTTACAAGTTAATTGTCATAAACAAGTTATATTTTCATAATGTTATCTATATATCAGTTATATTTATTTTTTATAATTGTTTGTTTTGAGTTTGGAAAGAGATAGAGAAAATTAATCTGGGCAATACTATTCCTACAATTTAAGAAAGCCATACTTATTACTCCACTTCAAATTCTAAAACATAAACACTTGTAATATGTTTCTTCTAATTTTGTATAAAACATCTAATTGATTCTTACCACAAAAAATTAAATTAACTCATTGTTTTAAAGTAAGCCTTGAGCATAAGACAGACATGCCATTAATGCCTGTCCTGAAACAAAGATGTAACCTGTTGTAACTTTGAAACTATGCCCAACATCAAAATGGTTTCAGTACAGGAATTAATGGCAAGGCATCTGGTGCTTAAAGATTACCAAATGGCAAGTCATCTTGTGCATAAGGTTTACCAAGTTCTTATGAATTCAGACTTATGATCTTTTTTTTTTCTTTTAAACAATTATGGCATCAAGACGGAATTAAGCATGGAAAATCATCTGGTGCTTACGGTTTTGATCATCTTTTATTTTTTGACGATCACTTATTTGATTCAGATCTTGAACTTTGATTATTGTTTTCATATGGGTTTTAGAACTTCCTCACCGTTCCACCATACACTGAACTTGAAACTTGAAAGTTCATAGTGAAACTTTGTTATTGCTTAAAATTTCTCCTGAATTGATGTTAAATTTATGATTTAAAAGAGAATGCTTTTGCCACGAGATTAATTTACTCTAAACTCAGGTGTACATTGAGATTGTAAACCTCCAGAATGCATCTCTCTAATTCACAGAGATGGCTAATATATCTACAGATGGTGGGGTCAAGTTCAGTATTTACTGTATACAATGTATTCAATGCATTGAATACCATAGAGACAAGGCCATTTGAACTCCAATATGCATCCTCCCACCGTCAGAAAAAATTAATTCTTTTATCCAATTACTGATATAATCAGCTGATGTTTTCATTGGATTCATGGCTGTCTAAGCGATTAACCTTTTCCATTATTATTATTATTATCTGATAATTGCAGAGCAATTAGAGATCGCAGCCACGAAGGAGACTGGGGAACTTTTAAAGTGGGAGGACCTCCAAAGGATGAAGTATTCATGGAGAGCTGCTCAGGAAGCACTTAGACTTCAACCTCCTGTAGGGGGAGGTTTTCGGAAGGCTATCAAAGATTTCACATATGGCGGATTCACAATCCCTAAAGGATGGAAGGTGAGCCCCTGCACACTCTGTCTCTCTGTGTTAAAAAAACTCTTATTAATATTATCGGGATGCATATGCAGATTCACTGGACTGTAGCGTCAACCAACGGAAAATCCGAGTATTTTAGCAATCCAGAGAAATTCGATCCATCGAGATTCGAAGGAGACGGTCCTCCTCCTTACACGTTTGTCCCATTTGGAGGAGGACCGCGAATGTGCCCCGGGAACGAGTTTGCCCGAATGGTGATACTTGTTTTTCTCCATAACATCGTGCAGAACTTTAAGTGGACTTTAGTGGATCCGGGCGAGAAGGTGAGTGTGGACCCTATGCCTGCTCCTGCTAAAGGACTCCCCGTTAAACTTCTCCCACACGAATGAATGAATAATGGATAAGTTGGCTCTCAGGCTGAGCAAATGGTGGGACTCGAGCTTTATGGCTCATCTGTCTTGTCAAAAGGAATCTGGGGTTTTATGGTTTATTTGATGTAAACTATATATCAACTCTTATGTAAACTACATATCAACTTTGATGAAAATTTTAATAATATATTTAAATATTAAAACAAATAAAAACCCAAAATATGTTTTTAAAGTTTTTAATAATGATATTGAGAAGTTTTTAATAATTATACTGATAGGTGTTAATATTTTAGAATTTTGGGGTAGACTATCATTTATGATTTTCATCTATGAACTAGAATGAGACAAGTGTGCTCTCCAAATTGATTTTATGACTTTATTCGAAATTGCAAGTAAACAATTATAAGAAAAAAAGAATATAAAAAATAATGGTAGTTGATAAATGGATAAGTGGTAGCGGGCTAAATTATGGATAACTCATAATAGATGAATGGATAACCAACTATTTATGGAAGATAACTAGAAGAATTAGATGGATAATTCATAGTTGATGAATGGCATAGATACTCTAGCAAACAAAATACTATTAAAGGTTTTACAAAGAAGTTCCAATTCCAATAAAAATTCTAAATGATAAATTAGAATTTAAAATTTATAGAATTTACTACTGAGATAATATTAAACTAAATTCAAAATTAAATATATATATATAACCATTCTTATATATATATAATAAGAATGGTTACTTGTATAGAAAAATAAATGGTTACTTGTAGTTTTTTTTTTTAAATTTGGTAATTTTTATTTCGCAAAATCTAAATTTAATTGTGTTTTAATAGTCATTTTAATTATAAAAACAAATTCAATACATCATCAAAAACCTACCCAAAATTTTAGACTTTTACAATTCTAAGAAAGAGAATTTAAAAATTGTTCACCAAAATATTTCAAAATCCTATTAGAAATATAATCAAACATTTGGACTACCAAAAAAGAAAAAATAAATTTGTGTTGATCATACCTTAAAAAATGTGAATTGAAGTTATTTATAAAGAAAGAAACATGCATTAAGTAATTTTTTTATACTCTCTCCCCTAATAGCATTCAAAAATATTATATGTTAATTTTTTTTAAGAATATGTGGGAAATTATATGTATATTGAAGTTATTTAGCATTCAAAAATATTATATGTTAATTTTTTTAAGAATATGTGGGGAATTATATGTATATTGAAGTTATTTATAAAGAAAGAAACATGTATTAAGTAATTTTTTTATACTTTCTCGGCTAATAGCATTCAAAAATATTATATGTTAACTCTTTTTAGAATATGTGGGGAATTATATGTATATTGGAAAGTTTGTATAATAAAATAAGGATAAATTGATGAATAAAAAACCACACATTTATATAAAAAAAACAACAATTTAACTAAATTTTGTTTTAGAATTTAGATTTTTAAAATGTTTAAAAAAAAATGTAAATATAGTTGTTTTGAAAGTATGAATTTCTATTTTTTAAAGATATGGATTTTTAATATATGAATATTATTGTTTTTCAAATTTGAATTCTTACTAAAAATATGGAATCTATAATTAACAATTTCAAAAAAATAAAAAATAATTTAGTTAATATCTTATAAGTACACTTTATGATATTTGGAAAAATTAAAGTTCAACTTCAACTATTCAATTATTAGATACAACTGTTTGATTATTATACAACTATGAACTTAATTCCATTGAAGATACAACTCTTAGCTTAACTTCAACTCCAATAATGACTTTTATTTAAGTGCACTTCCTAATATATTACTTTTAATATTTAACTATTAGATACAACTATGAGCTTAACTTCAACTCTAACAACTATTAAATTAAAGTTAGATGAATGTGGTAATTAAAAAGTGATAATAAAAAACTATTAACTCCATCTCTTAGACTGAAAAGTCAAACCCCCAATAAGATTTCCATTTGGCACTATAGAATCATAAGAACAATAGGTTAGGTAATGTACTCCTAGGGTGATAGGCTCAATACAGTCTAAAACTATGCATTAATAATTTATTATAGATCTCAATGTGTCAAATATATACTTCTAGACATCTTATTAATATGGTTGTTACTAGTAATATTATTGTTTTCAAAATGAATTTCATTTCCAAAATGCATATATAGAATCTAGGAATGTGAAGTTCTAATTTGAAAATGTAAATTATGAATTTAGATTTGACTGCTTACATTTTATTAAGGAAAAAAAATTATATTTCTTTTGAAAAGGTGCGCACAAATATGCAGTGTTAATAAGCTTGAATCCAAAGGAAAGCGAGAGCACGAGTAGTAGCATCATATATAATATAGATGCAACACAAGGGGTTTCAAGTCCATAGCACTATCAGGAAACGAAGACGAGCTCACCTCGGGCCTTTTCTTGTTCTAGGTGGGGGCGAGCGTATCGTGAAGTAGTGAAAAATACTAACCACATTTTTAGATACATGAGGACAATTTACATTAGATTATGAGTATGAACACATCATCACTACTAAAAGATAATATGCTCCCACAAAAATGGTTTGAGAAAAATTTGTCAGCTTCTCTTATTACTTCTTAAATGCTCTTTACAAGGCTCCTCCCTAAAATCAAAATGTAAAAAAAAAAGAATAACAATATTTCCAAATCAAAGATATGAGGTAAAAGATTTGAATACAATAAATTGAATCATAATAATTATTATATGTGACAGTGAGAACACCATTGTAATGTTCATTTTTGATATTTTATTAAATGACCATTTTTTTCACTTTTTCCCTAATTTCGACCTTAACTAGTTTTGATGTCTAGACCTCCAAATTGACCCAAATTCTCCCAAATTTTCTCAGACGGTACATGACTAATATTAGAACTTAAATATGATCTTCAGGGATGTTTTATAATCCCCCAATTACATTTGAAAACTTGTTTAATGTTCTGTTCAAAGTAGGAGTCTTTACTAGCAAATTGGGGCTCCAATTCCCCTTGGGTAATTGCCAGAAATGGATTCTCAAATGGTCCCAAAGTCACTCAAATTTATGAACAGAGGCAGGGGATGTGTAAGGGACATTTTTAAATTCTCATTTGCGTCATGGTTCAGTTTTTACAGGCTGTTATGACTCTTTCCAAAACAACTCCCAAATCACAATTTGGACCCTTAGGGAAAATGCACCAAATCTTCTCCCAATGCAATAAAAATGAGTAAAATGGACTCCAATGCTTAAGTACTGAACATGAGACTTTAAATACACATTAATGATAGTACATTCATCAATACATTTATCAGAGATACATTCCTCCATTCGAAATAATAAGCATTACCATGGCATATATCAAAATGGAGTGGAAATGGTCATTGTTTGCTCATTAAAAGTCATTTTGACATACAAATCTTGGGTATTTCGACTTGAAACTTTCTAAGAATTAAGAACATAGAATATTTAACTGATTAAAATCATAAATAGATTATGAATATCTCTCCCAAAGAGTACATGATCTCACCCAAGGTGCAATCCCTCCATGAGCATGAATATGCAAATAAAATTGGAAATGGTTGGGAGAAAGTGTTGCAATAGAAGAATCCACATGCTTCTCTTTAGATTACACCTACAAATAAGACTCCATTAACGTTCCATGAAATACCTGAGTGGCCTCTCCAAACACCAACTTGGATGGGAATCTTTCACCCTTGAAATTGGCTAAGAAAAGAAAACTAGTCATCCACTAGCTCTCACAATTCACAAATGACAATTTCTCAAATGATAAAAAACCATTCTCTTGGTTGCTTCCTGTATTTTATAAAAATACTTAGCATTCTAAGGTTCCAAATCCATCCACAAACTCAATCCAATTCGAATTTGGGTGTGTGCTCATGATTTTCCATGTGTCCCCCCTTTTCTAGCCTTCCACCTTGCCCAAATTCGAGTTGGAGCCCATTGAGCTTCCTCAACTCACATGAGAGATCTCTTCGATGCTCTATTTCGACCTGACATGTCATATATGTCAGATGTCAGCCTTCAGATCTGATTTGTGTCATAGGTGTCATGGCATCTTCATCATTGTTGTTATAGAGCTAGGGAATATAGTCCAAGTGTCTCACTATCTCCAAAGTGACTCTTTCTTTCCCATGTAAGTTACATTTCCTCCCAAATTAGACCTATGATGCATATGGCCAAGTGTATTATCCTTATAACTCATCCAAGAACCTTTAGAATTCCCATGGATTTGAAATTGCTAGAGGAGGATTCCATGTGGCACAAAATTTATAGCTTATGTGGGCCTCATAGTCTCCATGTGTCTCCATGCTCCATTGCCACTTAAATTTTCTATTGTATTTATTTAATAAGCTAGATTATTAAATATTTATCCCATTCTAATGTATGAACAT
This sequence comes from Pseudotsuga menziesii, assembly GCA_001517045.1. Classification (NCBI taxonomy): domain Eukaryota; kingdom Viridiplantae; phylum Streptophyta; class Pinopsida; order Pinales; family Pinaceae; genus Pseudotsuga; species Pseudotsuga menziesii. The sequence continues at coordinate 139,097 of LPNX011030003.1, read as the reverse complement.
CATCTATTAGATCCCTTATTAAAATTCCAAATGTATCCATCCGACCTAGGGAACTAGTAGGATTGATGGAATTGTATTGCTATGCAATTATTTAAAAATGGGGACATTACAATCCTCCCCAACCAAGATTTCTTGTACTCAAGCAATTTAAGATTTGAATGTTGCAATATTCTTTCATATTCCCAAGTGGCATCCTCAATTGGTACTCATTCCTTTGCACCAAGTGCTCTGTTACGGTTCTGATCCGGCGGATTATTCCTCTGTAAAGATCCAATATGGTACATGGTTCATAGAAGCCGCGCGTGAAGAAAATCGGACGGCAAAAATACAAAACATCGGAGGTCGAAAGAGATATCCTTCCGCAACGGCGGATAGATAAAAGACTTCTCCCTTCCGCAACAGTGGAAGCTTAAAGACGTTCGGAATGGATCGGAAGTCGGAACGATTCGGCAGCCGCAACGGCGGAAGCTTAACGGACGAATCGGAAGTCGGACCGATTCAGCAGCCACAACGGCGGAGGCCCAAGACTTACAGGTTGAGCAGTCAAATCGGGAGACTTTAACAACTGACAGACCGCAATGGCGGAAAACAAAGTGACTAAATCCCCTGACTCAAAAACCAACCAATAGCCGATTGAGACCGTCGGAGCCCGTTGCTTATCCTCTTCTGCAACGGCGAAGCATGGTTGACTAAAACTTCAGGTAGTTCAGTTACGTATGGTTCCGGAGGTCAGATCCTTGGCATGGTAGGATATTCACAGCTTATTCGTAACAATTGGCAAGATTTTCTTGGCAGTTATGCCACAGCTGGAATAATGATGAAAGGCGTAGGAACAGCCTTGATGCCGCATTTCCTAGAATGTGAACAGTCGCATTTCTTTGAGCGTTTTGGCTCATTTGTAATGACAAAGATAAGTAATAAAAGAGGACTTAGTTCGTTGGGAGAAAGGGGGCAACAGTTTTCTCTGTGATGAGAAGCTTGGAGAGAGCATTTTTTTGTTGTTCCTTTTGAAGTCGACTATCCTCAGTTATAACTTGGCTTCTTTGACTGTTGAAGTCCAGTTTTGTAAATTTCAGAGGGGAGGTCTTGAATACTTTACTGTTAATGTCCAGTTGCTGTGATTGTCAAGAGTCGACTATTTTCTCTGTTTAGCTGCTGTTCTTTGTTTTTGAAGGCCAATTTGTATTAGTCCAGAGAAGAGGTCTTGCAGACTTTTGTCCATACTGCTGAAATTGATGTGCAGAGTCCAGAACCATTTGTACCATTTTAAAAGATTTATTGGATTGGTTCCCATTGGAGAGGGACCCGAAGATGTAGCCCAGTGGAGGGGGTGAACTCCATTATCAACTTCTGTTGTGACTCTGTTTTCTGTGTTTTCTTCCTTGTATCTGTCTATCAGTGTTGGTATTTTCATTTCTGTTCTAAGCATTTAATTTCTTTTAATGTTGTTCCTTTAATTAACCTGTTACACGCATTCTTTTACAACAAACTTTTAATGCACTAAAGTTGAGGTCCTACGAATCATATTTGGTATCAAAGCTGGTTGACTGTTGTGCAAGTTTGTGAATGCTTACTAGGTCCAGGTTAAAGCTTGGTGAAGGAGAATTAGTTGAAGTAGATCCTGAGATTGGCTCCAGGAGGACATTCTCAAGAACCATGTCTTCTCCACGAGGGGAAGAAGAAGGACATATAGAACGGGAAAAACCTGTTATTTCTGAAACTGAGTTTCTAGAGGATTTTATGAGCATGAAATCCATGATGGAAATTCTACTCGATGAGCGAGCAGAAAGGAAGAAGAAGGAAGAAGAATCTTCATCCAGAGATGCAGAAGTGAAGCCGGAAGAAAAGGGTAAAGCAGTAGGAGGTGATGGTGATCCTCCTGACACTAATCAGACTTTTTCTTCTTCTCACACTTCTCATTCGAATAATGCAAGTCCTAATATGCCTTATTTCAAATTGGATGTGAAATTTGAATTGCCTATTTATAATGGAGATATAGATGTTGAAAAATTAGACAATTGGATCAAGCAGCTTGAAGTATATTGCAGGGTGCAGGGCATTAATGATGACCCTTCCAGGATTCAATTGGCCACTTTGAGAATGAGTGGAATGGCTCTTACTTGGTGGGAGAGCAAGATTCATCAAGATCTTCAAAAGAATGGTAAAATTATTTCAGTTTGGAATGAATTCATCGAAGTATTAAGGAATCAATTTTATCCTTTAGGTCGCATGCAGCAATTAACCATGAATTGGAAAATGTTTAGACAAGCTAAAGGACAAAGAATTCAATATTATACTTATGAATTCAGAAAGAGGGCTATTGCATTGAATGTTTCATTAGATACACATGAAACTCTTCTTAAGTACATTGGTGGCATGCATTCTTATTTGAAGCATACTTTGTTGATGTTTAATCCCAGTAATTTGGATGATGTATGTGTTCAAGATACCCATTTAGAAGCCAGGGGTAAGCATGCTAATGATACTTTTGTGAAGAAGTCATTTAAATCTGACAGCAAATCGAAAGGTAAAGATAAGGGGAAAAAGAAGATGGCTACTGCTAAGAAAGAGGGTGAAAAGCCTACATGTTCGCATTGTCAGAAGGGACATGATGTCTCTAAGTGTTGGAAACTTCATCCAGAGTTAAGGCCAAAGAAGTACGGAGGAAACAAAGATAAAGGAAAAGCAAAAGCTACTGCAGCAGCTATTCAAGACTTGGGATCCAACTTAGGTGATGAAACAAAAGTTACAACTGTCGGAATCCAAGGTAAGGATAAAAGTATCTCACTTCCCATTGATGCACAATCAAGTTCTAGTGCAAGTACAAGTCTGCCATCTACTTCTAAGCAAAATGATAAAGATAGAAGTGCACTGTTTCATGTTCGTGTCATTGCAAATCACACAAAGATTGATACATTGTTTGATAGTGGGTCACAAGTAAATATGATATCAGAAGAAGTGGTTAAGAAATTGCATTTAGTTACTGTGCCTCATGAAAAGCCCTATCCTCTTGGTTGGGTTACTAATGATACACGATTGCAAGTTACAAGGAAATGTGTATTAAAATTTGCAATTACTGAAAAGTTTAGGGATGAGGTAGAATTGAATGTAGTACCACTTGACATTTGCGGAATTGTACTTGGGAGTCCATATTTGTATGACCGGAAAGCAGTCTTTTATAGAGAGCAGAATAAGTATCATATTTTTAAAGAAGGTATGGACTATATTGTACGAGCACATAAGATAAAAACCAATCTAGTAATAGTCTCTGCAGGACAAATGAAGAGGTTGGTAAATGCTAGTAAGAATTTTGTGTTGATGATGGTTAAGATGAAAAATGATGAAGTCTCTAAATCTTTTGAAGAATGTGACCCTAAGCATAAATCTGAACTGATTGACATCATTTCTGAGTATGATGATTTGTTTCAAGATCCGAAGGGGTTACCGCCGAAGAGAGAGATTCAGCATGAGATACATTTGCAGCAGGATGTGCCACTCCCGAACATAGCCATGTACCGGATGTCTGTAATGCAGAACGAAGAAATCAAGAAGCAGGTTCAGGAGCTGATTGAGAAGGGGGTCATTCGGCCCAACACTTCTCCTTATGGCTCTCCTATAGTCTTGGTTCTGAAGAAGGATGGGTCGTGGAGAATGTGCATTGACTATAGGGCCCTTAACAAAATCACCATTAAAAACAGGTATCCTCTTCCTCGTATTGATGATTTGCTTGATCAGTTGAAACATGCAACTTACTTTACAAAATTGGATCTGCGTAGTGGGTATCATCAAATCCATGTTGCTGAGCATGATGCTTGGAAAACAGCTTTTAAAACAAAACAGGGTTTGTATGAATGGATCGTGATGCCTTTTGGGCTGTGTAACGCACCTGCTACTTTTATGCGGGTCATGAATGATGTTTTTCGTTCATTCATTGATGATTTTGTAATTGTATATCTAGATGATATCCTTGTGTTTAGCAACACCTGGGAAGAGCATGTTGTACATGTGAAAAAAAATTTAGATGTACTGAGATAGGAAAAGCTTTATGTAAAAATGTCCAAATGTGAATTTGCTAAAACTTCTTTAGTATATCTAGGCCATATTATTGGTGGAGGCCACCTGCGAGTGGACCCAACCAAGGTTGTTGTCATTGTAAACTAGCCACGGCCTAACACCGTTACTGAAATCAGAAGTTTTCTGGGTGCGGTTCAGTATTGGAGGAAATTCGTTTCATGGTTTTCTTCCATTGCTGCTCCTTTACATGCGTTGACAAGCATTAAAGAAATTTTCCATTGGGGAGGCAAGAATCAGAGAGCCTTCGACACTTTGAAGGAAAAGATTAGCACAGCACCAGTTCTGACATTGCCAGATTTGCAGCAGCCATTTGAGATCGAAACTGATGCCAGCGGGTTTTCCATGGGAGCAGTTCTAATGCAAGGAAGGAAGCCAATCTGTTACCATTCAGAAACATTCTCTACTACGGTAAGTAACTATCCGACCTATGACAAAGAATTGTATGCTTTAGTACAGAGTGTGAAGAAGTGGAAACATTATATCATGGGAAAAGAGACAGTCATACATACTGATCATCAGCCACTTCAATATTTACAATCTCAAACTAAAATACAACAAAGTAGGCATTTAATATGGATGGGATTCTTACAACAGTTTCATCTCATCATTAAGTACAAAAAGGTAATTCATAATAAAGTAGCAGACATGTTATCAAGGCCACCTACAAATGCTTCAATCATTCTTCAGAACAGTTCATTAACACATGAAAGTTATATCGAACAGTATGCAGAAGATAAAGATTTTAAGGGAGTATATGCATCGCTAATACATGGTAAACAGGGAGAGAACTATTATGTGCATGATCAGCTCTTGTATCATCTTGGTAAACTTTGTATTCCAGAGAAAGAAAGAGTGCATGTGATTCGAGAAGCACATAGTTCATTGATTGCAGGACATTTTGGTGTAAGTAAAACACTGTCATTATTGCAGAATCATTGTTATTGGCCTCAGATGCAAGAAATTGTAGCTAAATATATAAGAGGTTGTGTTATTTGTGCAACAAGTAAGCCTAGCAATAGGAAATTGGGTTTGTACACTCCTCTTCCAGTTTCTTCTCGTCCTTGGGAAAGCATTTCTATGGGCTTTGTAGGAGGACTACCTATGTCTAGAAAAGGGCATGATTACCTATATGTTGTTGTGGATAGGTTCAACAAAATGTGTATCTTAATGCCATGTAACAAGCAGATCACTGTTGAACAAACAACTCTTTTATTCTTTCAAAATGTTTGGGTACATTTTGGGCTGCCCATGTCTATTATATTTGATCGAGATTCCCGGTTCTTGGGAAAATTTTGGTCAACTTTATGGGAGCTTATGGACACTAAACTGAAGAAAAGTACAGCTTTTCATCCACAGATCGATGGGAAAACAGAGGTAGTGAACATAACAGTGGTTCAGCTGCTCAGAGGATATTGTAGTAAACATCCTAAACTGTGGGATGAGCAGTTGTTGTATATACAACATGCTTACAATCATGCAGTTCATTCTTCCATGAAAAGATCTCCTTTTGAAACTTGTTTTGGTTATCTGCCAAAAACACCGATGGACTTCTCTTTTGGCAAAGATGCAGTGGATGGAAATCATGATGCAGATAAAGCTTTAAAGTTCATTCAGAGAATCCAAGCAGTGTAGCAAGCAGTTCAAGAACAGTTGGAGAAGAGCCAGGCAAAGTACAAGGCTAGGCATGATAAGCATCGAATCGATCATCAATTTCAGGTAGGTGACAGAGTTTGGTTACACATCACCAAAGAAAGGATGAAAGGTGAAGGTAAAAAGCTTAAACCTATCAAGTATGGTCCTTTTGAGATCTTGCAAAAGATCGATACTAATGCTTTTCGCTTGAATTTACCTCCATACATGCAAATTTATTCAGTTATCAATGTTGAGAATCTTAAATTGTATGAGCCTCCTATGATCATGGATGAGGAAATTAACATACAGATTCCTTCAGTTGATGATTTGGCACCTGAATATATGAGAGAGTTACAGGATGATGTTATTCTTGACAGAAATGTAAGGACTTCATGAAGAGGGAATGCTGAGTACCTTCGAGTGGGGCTGAAAGGGATGCATCCTAGCAAAGCACGATGGATGGAGATTGGTAAAGTGAGGGAGCTTTACCCTCACTTACTTGCAGAATAATTCAAGATTTTGGTGGTCCAAAAGCTCTTCAATGGGGAGGATTGATCTGGCGAATTATTCCTCTGTAAAGATCCAATATGGTACATGGTTCATAGAAGCCGCGCGTGAAGAAAATCGGATGGCAAAAATACAAAACATCGGAGGTAGGAAGAGATATCCTTCCGCAACGATGGATAGATAAAAGAATTCTCCCTTCCGAAACATCGAAAGCTTAAAGACGTTCGGAACGGATCGGAAGTCAGAACGATTCGGCAGCCGCAACGGCGGAAGCTTAACGGACGAATTGGAAGTCAGACCGATTCGGCAGCCGCAACGACGGGGGCCCAAGACTTACGGGTTGAGCAGCCAAATCGGGAGACTTTAACAACTGACAGACCGCAACGACGGAAAACAAAGTGACTAAAGCCCTCGACTCAAAAACCAGTTGACAGCTGATTGAGACCGTCGGAGCCCGTTGCTTATCCTCTTCCGCAATGGCGAAGCACAATTGACTAAAACTTTCGGCAGTTCAGTTACGTATGGTTCTGGAGGTCATATCCTTGGCATGGTAGGATATTCACAGCTTATTCGTAACAGTTGGCAAGCTTTTCTTGGCAGTTATGCCACAGCTGGAATAACGACGAAAGGCGTAGGAACAGCCTTGATGCCGCGTTTCCTGGAATGTGAACAGTCGCATTTCTTTGAGCATTTTGGCTCATTTGTAATGACAAAGATAAGTAATAAAAGAGGACTCAGTTCGTTGGGAGCAAGGGGGCAACGTTTTTCTCTGTGATGAGAAGCTTAGAGAGAGCATTTGTTTGTTGTTCCTTTTGAAGTTGACTATCCTCAATTATAACTTGGCTTCTTTGACTGTTGAAGTCTAGTTTTGTAACTTCCAGAGGGGAGGTCTTGAAGACTTTACTGTTAATGTCCTGTTGCTGTGATTGTCAAGAGTCGACTGTTTTCTCTGTTTAGCTGTTGTTCTTTGTTTTTGAAGGCCAATTTGTATTAGTCCAGAGAAGAGGTCTTGCAAACTTTTGTCCATACTGCTGAAATTGATGTGCAGAGTCCAGAACCATTTGTACCATTTTAAAAGATTTATTGGATCGGTTCCCATTGGAGAGGGACCCGGAGACGTAGCCTAGTGGAGGGGGTGAACTCCGTTATCAACTTTTGTTGTGACTCTGTTTTCTGTGTTTTCTTCCTTGTATCTGTCTATCAGTGTTGGGATTTTCATTTCTGTTCTGAGCATTTAATTTCTTTTAATGTTGTTCCTTTAATTAACCTATTACACGCATTCTTTTACAACAAACTTTTAATGCACTAAAGTTGAGGTCCTACGGATCAGGTTCTGCTCATTAATTTTCTTTAGCTGCAATTTTAGTAGTGGCACTCATGTACTACAATTTTGTGTTCCCAAAAGTAAAGAGATGTGGATTGTGTTAGATTTTTATCATTCAATATAGAATTATGATCTTAGGATCTTTAACTAATAGAATAACATGCATAGCAATAAAACACAAGAGACACAAAGAATTTTCCTCGGGGAAACCATAAAGGAGAAAACCCTGCAAATTCCTCAGAGATAGAATCAGCACCAAAAGTAAAACTTGAAAACAAAAAGATGATCTCTTGACAGCAGTATTCTCTCTCTTGTCCCAACAACTTCTCCTCTCACTCATGCGCCCCAATGAGTGAATCTGTGTGTGTTAAATAGAGAGGCTCACTCTCTATTTATATTCTTTTGTTCACTTGAAACCCACTCCAACTTGTCTCCCTCACTTAACAATTACTTACTAGATCCAACATCTCTAGGAGTGTCTAATAACCCTAGTGCCCCACAACTTGTGGGTACTTTGCCTCCTTCGACCAACAAGGAGGTTTATCCTTAACACAATGGTGGGGACTATTGCCCTGACTTACAATGACTCACCTGGGGTCAACTTCTCTAGGATAGTATAATAACCTTAGGGCCCCACAACTGCGGGGACTTTAACCCTTGACCAATAGGAGGGTTACCCATAATGACTTGACATAACTTGTTTATATTATAGAAACTTCCCGGATTAAACATCGGGGGTATGAAATGACTAAAATACATTACAGACACATCCTGGAATAAACATCGGGGTACAATACATAAGATATACAGATGAATACATTCCAAAGTTATAATTACATCAACACTCCCTCTTAACTAGGAAGGTATTCTCTCAACACAATTTATCAATACAAGTATTCTTCTCTGTATCATCTGGATCATCATCTATTCCTCATCATCTTCACCTTCAAGTCATCTCCATATTCAAGTCATCTTCATCATCGGATCTGGATCATCACTCGATTTGGATCATCATCACTGGATCTGGATCATCACTGGATTTGTATCATCATCACTGGATCTGGATCATCACTCGATCTGGATCATCATCACTAGATCTAAATCATCACTCGATCTAGATCATATCTGGTTCTGGAACATCTCTGTTGGATCATCATCACGGGTGCTATCTCTTGATTCTTCTCGGCATAGGAAGTTCTACAAAGCCAGCCCTTTTTCATGCTGGTTGTAGGCCTACCCTCTGTGTAGGTCTTTTCCAGCACTTATATCTGACCCTAAGTCAAAATGGCCTGTCCAACACTTATATCTGAACATGTAGGAACCAATCCTATAATCATATCAGAAAGGAAACTCCCAGCACTCACATCTGACCATGTGGGAACACCTCCCACGACCCAGTCAAAAAGGCCTAGCACTCACATCTGTCGACCAATGATCAGAAAGGCCCAACACTTACACTTGGCCATGCGAGGAACCAATCCTCCATGCCAAAAGGCTCTGCACTTACATCTGACAACCAATGTTAGAAAGGCTCAGCACTTATATTCGACCATGCAAGGAACCAATCCTTCATGTCGAAAGGGCTCTGTACTTACATCTGACAACTAATGTCAGAAGGGCACGCACTTGATCTTGTAGGAACCAATCCTACAGTCATATTAGAATAGCCCCCAGTCCCAGACTGAGCTACCTAGTAACTGACTAGGCGCCTCCATTCCAAGAATGGAAACAACCCTTATATCTAATCATGTGAGACTACATCTTACAGTCATATCAGAAAGGACCTCAGTCCTAGACCGAGTATTCCTGGTAACTGAACAAGCACCTCCATTCCAAGAATGGCATTCAGCACTTATATCTGATCATGTAGGAACCAATCCTACAGTCACATCAGAATGGCTCAGCACTCACATTTGACATGGAAGGAACCAATCCTCTCACCATGACAGAATGGCTCAGCCCTTACATCTGACCATGGAAGGAACCAATCCTCTCATCATGTTAGAATGGCTCTAGGTCTCATCATTTCCCCTTGGAGGAAACCTCGATCTGGAGAACACCAAGCTTCTCCCTGAAGTACTCGAACTTCACCCTAGCCAATGGCTTCATCAACACATCAGCTATCTGTTCCTGCATTGCAACATACCGTAGCTTCACTGCTCCCCTCTGCACCATATCCCTGATATAGTGATACTTGATCTCGATATGCTTCAACTTTTCATGGAACACTGAGTTCTTCAAAAATTTCACACAACTATGGTTGTTGCAATGTATACAAGTAGCATCCATCTGGAGATCAAATAAATCAGACAGTAGCTTCCTCAGCCATACTACCTCACAACTAGCTGAACAAGCTGCGACATACTCTATTTCAGTTGTACTCAGTGCCACACGAGACTACTTCCTACTAAACCAAGAGATCACACCTGATCTCATACTGAAGCAACACTCTGAAGTGTTCTTCCTATCGATGGCACTGCCTGCCCAATTTGAATCAACATAACCCTTCAGGTTAATCTTCTGATTCACCTCATACTTGAGCCCATAATCAACTGTACCCCTCAGGTACCTTAGAATATGCTTTGCAGCAATCAAGTGAACATGTCTTAGATCTGTCAGGAATTGGCTCAAGGTGTTCACAGCAAAGCAAATATCTGGTCTCATGTTCATCAGGTACATTAAGGACCCAATCATCTGATGATACATCGTAGCATCAACCATCTCTGATGAAGCATCACTCAATAGCTTCATGTTTGATGCCATAGGTGTCGTCATGGCATTACAGTCCATCATCCTAAACCTCTTCAGGATCTCTATTGCATACTTCCCTTGTCCACAACTCCATGCCTAGAAAATAGTGCATCGACACATAATAGGAGCATCATTGGTCTTCTACCTTCAACCTTGAAGCAAAGGTTGGAATCCATTTTACTCTTAGTAAAGCCTAGAATCATCAGTAATCTGTCCATCCTGTTGTACCATGTCGAACCTTAGGATCTTTTGTAGTCACTCCCTCTGAAGCATCATACTCCCTCTATCCTCTGTACTATATGCACAGAAACATTTTGTACTAGAGTGACAAGTAGCTTCCTATGCTACTAATATTCTATGTATCCATCTTGTGTATATACTTTCATCTTCAACCTTGTAGCAAAGGTTAATATCTTCATCAAGCTCATCATGTATGTGTTATCCCATGGGTGTCTTCTGAACTCGTACAAGGCCTTCTTTTATTTTCACACATGATTCTGCATGTCATGTGTCTCAACTCCCACTGGCTGCAAATGTCTCTTTGTAGTATATGCCTTCTTTTCATGAGAAGCCTCATGCTACGAATATTGCCTTGTATCCCACAATGTTTCCATCTACTGCATGATGGAACTATGAACTTTCCTTCATGTATCGATACTGCATCCTAGACATCATTCTTCTTGAACTAGTCTTCCCTTTCTTCTTGGTTACTTCTTCATAGCTTGAAGGTTCTGCATCAATGATGTTGCTGTATTCATCATATTATTCTTCATCTTGAACTATCGTCACTTGTTCTTCGGAACAAGTCTCATCCTTCTTTGCTTGTAGGCGATTATGTATGCGATCTTTCCTACAAGTCAAATGCATTTGTATGGTTAGAAACATTCCATAAGGAATATTCATACTGGCAAGTTCTTATGCATAAATATATGATCATGCAACTACTTTAGCCAATACAACATTCATCCATATCTCACGGAAACTTTTCTAGATGCCTTCCATCTCTACCAAGACAACATTGAGATTGTGCACTAATCCAATATGTCAGCAAAGAGGTTTCATTCTAGATAAGTAGCAATGGAGAGTTGTATAGCACCATGAGCTACTTACCCATCACATGCATATTAATAGTATACTGTCATTCTATCATGCATAATACATTAACTGAATATAAACAAATGCATAACAAAACAATATCATGAAGTGACAATTGAATACTTATCTTTATTTTTTTCTTGGGTAGACTCCTTCTTGAGCCTTCATCTTCATCGTCTTCTTCATTGTTTCTTATCCAAATGCTAAGGTGGATAAGAGGTTCTTCAAGAGTTGAGTTCTTCATATCCATCACTGGACATCATCACTGGATCTAGATCCTCACTCGATCTAGATTAGTACCACGAGTGCTTGAGGAATCTTCTTTGGATGGTGAGAGCTTGATCTTCAGTTGCTCCCATCTTATTTTCTCTTATTATTAGTTGAGCTTCTTCTTGTGTTTGATTTTCCCAAAGTCTGCTGAAAGCAATCACTTCCTTCTAGCACACATTCTTCGAATGAATAAATCCTATGATCCTAGGAGGCCATTCAAGGTGGTTATCACCACTTCTACATTCTCCACTTCTTATTCTTTTACCACTTCAAGTTGTTCTTTGATTTGAGAGACCCTTGTAAAGTATGATTGTATGGTCTCTGCATTCTAGATCTTCACATTCTTCAACTGGTTTCTTAAAGTCATATTCTGAATTATGTTCTTCCCTTCAAATAGCTTGGTTAAGGAATCAAACATCTTCAGTGTCTTTAGGGAAGACACTTGTGGTACAATTTGATTAGTGATTGAATCAATAATGATCTTCTTGGCCTTGACCAAGTTCTTCTTGTGTAAGGCTTTTAGCCTTATCTCCCTCTGAAACTGGAACCTCTCTACTCATGTAGGTGTCCAATTCATTTTCTTCAGAGAGATCAAATACTTCCATGCTTGGAAGTTGTCAACTTCACCAAGCTTATCATCAAGCTGATGTGATAGATCACTTTGAAATGAGAACCTCAAATGCAAATAGCAAAAGATTATATCTTACCAACTTGAGGTGTCCGTCCTGGTTTCGAAGCTGGCTGATCTAGGGTTTATCAGAGAAACCCTAATTTTAAAAACTTGGAATATTTTAGATATGGTTGTATATAAAGATAGATCTCTTCAATTTGAGCTATCCAATGTACTCCTTTTTTGAAAACAGTGGAGGGAAGCTTCCGGAACAAAAAGCCCTAGTTTTCCAAATTCTTCTGCAGAAAAGCCTATTACTGTTTCTGCGGTATCTCTGTCACTATTGCTCCTCTATGTCTAAAAATTTGTACTAAGGTAGCCTCGCATGTCACTGTTCCAACACCATAGTTTTCCTCAGAATTTGTTTCACCAATTGGGACTTATGATCATTTTCCCAAGGTGACCTATTGCAGGATTGTTCAGAACAATGAAGTTGTACGGACTTCCACGTGTCATTGGTTCATCGTCTGGTCTAAAATTCAGACCATAGAACCTACAGTCCGTTTCCTTTCTTGAACATCTTCATAAATCTCATTTGGACCTGTGTATCCCAAGATATAGCAATTCTCCCCAGGTGGCCTGTTTAGGGATGAATCCTGGAAGAGGCTGGAACCCTAACTTGGAGGGATCATATCTACCATAATATAGAGAATATGAGGTTTCATTTTGGATACAATGTAAACCCGGATTTTATCTTCGGCCTTTGCAATTTTCAGCTCTTGAGCCTTTTCCAATACCGAGATATAGTGAATGTACCAAAACTTATCAGTTTTAGTATTTTAGGGTTTTTCCAGCTCGGGGTCAAACTAGGGTTTGACTTTCCCAGAGTTTTACCCAACCAAAAATCTTGATCCAGGTCTCTAAAATTCGATTTTGGTGAGGATAAAAATCCTATGCCGGGCTCACTCAAAAATTCCTCTTCTGTAGAAAGCTCTAATTTCCCGCACAAAAAACTGAAAGTGCCAGGAATCGAATTCCGCTTCGACAAAAAGATGCGCCCTTCAATGGAGAGTCAACCTAGCATACTTTTGCTGATGGATTGTGGAGAGAGATGCAAAAGGTAATAAGCCCTAGATTCTGCAGCTGCACAATTTCTTCTTCTCAGGTTAGCTCTGATACCATGTTATATTTTTATCATTCAAGCTAGCATTATGATCTTAGGATCTTTAACTGAGAGAATAACATGCAAAGCAATAAAACAAAAGAGACAAGAGACACAAAGAATTTTCCTCAGAGAAACCATAAAGGAGAAAACCCCGCAACTTCCTCAGAGATAGAATCAGCACCAAAAGTAAAACCCAAAAACATAAAGATGATCTCCCGACAGCAGTAGTCTCTCTCTTGTCCCAACAACTTCTCCTCTCACTCATGCACCCCAATGAGTGAATATGTGTGTGTTAAATAGAGAGGCTCACTCTCTATTTATATTCTTTCATTCACTTGAAACCCACTCCAACATGTCGGCCTCACTTAACAATTACTTACTAGAGCTGAAATATCTAGGAGTGTCTAATAACCCTAGTGCCCCACAACTTGTGGGGCCTTTGCCTCCTCCGACCAACAAGGAGGTTTATCCTTAACACAATGGTGGGGACTATTGCCCCGAATTACAATGAATCACCTAGGGTCGAATTCTCTAGGATAGTCTAATAACCTTAGGGCCCCACAACTGCGGGGATTTAACCCTTGACCAATAGGAGGGTTACCCACAATGACTTGACATGACTTTTTTATATTATAGAAACTTCTTGGAATAAACATTGGGGTATGACATGAATCAAATACATTACAAACACATCCCAGAATAAACATTGGGGTATAATACATAAGATATACGGATGAATACATTCCAAAGTTACAATTACATCAATAGATTGTGCATATTGATATATCTTGTAACATCACCACTAATACAAAAAGGATTAATCAAATCCATGAAAACCAAATTTTTGCAAATAATCTTTACCTCCATAGTTTGGAAACATTTTTTGAATTTTCACCCCTTTTTGCTTCGGTATAATTCTTTGAACTTAGTATTGAGTTACCAAATTTTGAATTGCTTAAGATTCTAATAAAATATCACCGAGGAACCACCATGCTTGTTGCTGCAGTATTCTGATTACAATCATCTTCTCAAGTGGTGAATAAATCTCCAATGCTGCTTGATGCCCCCAAAATTGAAACCAATGAGACAAAAAATGATCCCAGGGTCCCATATGATCCTGATACATGGATGGTGTGAAATGTCTATGATGATATGCCATGAAAACTAAGAATGTGAAAATTGAATCCATCTCTCAAAAGGTTCTCCACATAGGAAATATGAACACTGCTCTACAAGGATGAACTCAAACAACTGAAGGTTGGTTTGTTGTCTCAAACCAACAATCGAACTGCTACTCCAAGTGAGATGAAACAAAACAATTCCAGGATCCCATTTCTGGTATTGCACCATTCCAAGCATCATGAGTACAAAATATAGATCATGAAAGTACATAACAACATCATACAAATGTACATCAAGAAGGTACCTCATCAAAGAATCATGAAATTGCTTCTACATCCAAGTGAGTAGATCACCATGTGGCCAATACACACAAGCATAAAGTATTATATCAGATCTTCCCCAATGACATAGGTGAGGATCCCATGTCCTATAATGCTACTCCAAAAATATATAATGTACATAAATATAATCAGCCATGCGCTCTTTCATCCAAGAAGTGAATGAAGAACCTCCACCAAAATTTGAACTAAATAAGGAGCAAATAAAACATGAAGACTTCAAGTGGCTCAAAGAAGTCTCATCAATACACCTATGAATATGTATATCATCATGAAATAACAGAGGATTTTGCTTCCAATAATAATTTTCTTCAATCATATATCTCTTTACCCAAGTGTGGGATGAAGTTCCTCCAACATCCAATGGACTAGACAAGGAGCAAGGAAAAGCATGAGTCTCCAAGTGACTCAAGCGAATACCATAGGTGCATCCATGTAGATGTGAATCATCATAAAGTGACAAAGGATGCTGCTACAAATGTGAATAATAATGTGCTCCAACCATATCATCATAAAAATTAAATCTAGGAGTTCCATACTCCTCATGTGGCACCATAAAAAGAACCCTTTCACCCATACTTCATTGAGACTAATGCTGCAAAACACGGAATTGTAGGGTGTAGGAGAATGAACTAACTCACCCAAATGATAAAAAAGTGTAGAAGTGTCATAATTGGAAGGATCCATATGGGTAGTATCATGCAACTCCTTCAAAAGTGTGAAACCTTTGTCATAGATTGGTTCCATTGTAGAGGAATCATGCTCTTATTTAAAAATTGCATAACCTTCATCAAGAGACAATTCAAGTTCCTCTTCCACCACATCAAGTGTTTGGATCTCTTCAATTTCATATTCAAACACATCAAGCACATTCAAAATTCCACATTTCTCATGATCCACCATGTCATGAGAATCCTCCAAACAATCTACCATTTGACAATCTGAAACATAGGAGGAAAAACAAGTGTCTTGCAACTTTTCAAGAAGTTGTTCATTGTGAATTGTGAGCTTATTAATATCTTCATTATTCTTCAAGTAGGATTCATGTAACCATTCACTAAGATCAATGACATTTTTTCTATCAAAAATCAAATACATGACATTACCTTTTATGTTTCACATTGCTCTTTGAATCTTCTCCATGTCTTCAAGGAAGGATGTTTCCTCCAATGAAGTAGCTCTCCAACAAGAATTTGATTCTAATGCTTGAGTGTCATGGAGTCTTCTAAGGGAATCTTGGATCTTATTTTCATTCATATTTAAGGACCCTTCAAGAAAATGAGGCTCTTGTAAATTAACCTCCTCATCTTCTTCCTTCTTGCTTGGACCAACTTCATGAAGCTCAAGTGGTGATGGGGAAATTGATCTTGTTTCTTCTTCAACTACTACAAGGTCTTCATTTTCATGTTTAAATGAAGTTTTTCTTGCAGCAACACTTTCAAATCTGATCTCTATGTAACCAACATAGAGTTTTGAGCACCCATCAGTAGGTACTCTTTCATAGTTCAATGATCCATCAATAGATTCTCTTTGATTTTCACAACCCCGATCAGTAAGGATTATGTGCTGGTGTTCACTTTCCTCTTTATGTTATTCTCTAAAATCACCTGGAGGTAATTTATTCTCCACTTCATGATCATCTATTTCTTTCTGTAATGGTGTATCTAGGCTCTTTTCACAAATAGGATGATTTTTTCTCATTTCATGCTTCTCTGAACTTGTGGATTGCTGATTCTCCCTTAATGAATTTACATTTCCCTTTGTGCCTAAATCCATTATTGAAAATATATTCTGGGAAAGAATACCACTCAGGAATATTCCCTCTCAAATTTTGATACTCCTAGAGACATGCTCCAATATCTATGGTTGTAATTTCTGTAATTGTTGGTCGGGGAGGAAGGAAAGTGGGAATTGTGGTTCTATTGTGAAGCCAAGACATGTCCACAAATTTTTATTCGGTGTATGGTCTTAATGAAAAGGTGCAAATTCCATGCTCTAATACCACTTGTAATGTCCCTTTTTGAAATTTTATTAAATGACCAATTTTTTCACTTTTTCCCCAATTTCGACCTTAACTAGCTTTGATGTCTAGACCTCCAAATTGACCCAAATGCTCCCAAATTTTCTCATATGATACATGAATGATATTAGAACTTAAACATGATGTTCAGGTTTTTTTTTGACCCCCAAATTACTTCTGCAAACTTTTTTAATGTTTTATTCAAAATAGGAGTCTTTACTGGCAAATTGGGGCTCCAATTCCCCTTGGGTAATTGCCGGAAATGGATTCTCAAATGGTCCCAAAGTCACTTGAATTTCTGAAACAAGGAAGGGAATGTGTAAAGGAAATTTTTAAAGTCTCATATGCATCATGGTTCAGTTTATATAGTCTATTATGAATCTTTCCAAAATAGCTCCCAAATCACAATTTCGACCCTTGGGGAAAATCCACCAAATCTTCTCCCAATGCAATAAAAATGAGTAAAATCGATTCCAATGCTTAAGTACTGAAAATGAGACTTAAAATACACATTAATAACAGTCCATTCATCATAAATTTATCATATATGCATTTCTCCATTCGAAATAATAAGCATTACCGTGGCATATATCAAAATAGAGTGGAAATGGTTATTGTTTGCTCATTAAAAGTCATTTTGACATAGAAATATTTGGTATTTCAACTTGAAACTTTTTGAGAATGAATAATAGAGAATATTTAAATGATTACAATCATAAATATATTAGGAATATCTCTACCAAAGATTACATGAGCTCACCCAAGGCATAATCCCTCCATGAGCATGAATATGCAAAGAAAACTGGAAATAGTTGAGAGAAAGTGTTGCAATAGAAGAATCCACATGATTACCTATATATTACACTTGAAAATAAGACTCCATTAAATCTCCATGAAATACCTGAGTGGCCTCTCCAAACACCAACTTGGATGGGAATCTTTCACCATCGAAATTGGCTAAGTCAAGAAAACTAGTCATCCACTAGCTCTCACAATTTACAAATGACAATTTCTCAAATGATAAAAATCCATTATCTTGGTTTATTCATGTATTTTATAAACATCATTATCCTTCTAAGGTTCCCAATCCTTCCACAAACTCAAGCCAATTCGAATTTGGGTCTGTGCTCATGATTTGCCATGTGTCCTCCCTTTCCTAGCCTTCCACCTTCCCCAAATGTGAGGTGGAGCCCATTGAGCTTCCTCAACTCACATGAGAGCTCTCTTGGATTGTCTATTTCGACTTGACATGTCATATATGTCAGATTTCAGCCTTCAGATCTAATTTGTGTCATAGGTGTTATAGCATCTTCATCATTTTTGTCACAGAGCTAGGGAATCTAGTCCAAGTGTCTCACTAGCTCCAAAATGACTCTTCCTTTCCCATGTAAGTTACATTTCCTCAAAAATTAGACCTATGATGCATATGGCCAAGTGAATTATCCTTCTAACTCATCCAAGAACCTTTAGACTTCCCATGGATTCGAAATTGCTAGAGGAGGATGCCATGTGGCACAAAATTTCTAGCTTGTGTGGGCCTCATAGTTTCCATGTGTCTCCATGCTCCATTGCCACTTCAATTTTCTATTGTATTTATTTAATAAGATACATTATTAAATATTTATCCCATTCTAATGTATGGAAGTGATTTATTAGCTCCCTTATTAAAATTCCAAATGTATCCATCCGTCCTAGGGAACTAGTAGGATTGATGGAATTGTCCTGCTATGCAATTATTTAAAAATGGGGACATTACGACCATGCTTAGATTTCTCCATATATATATATATATAGGGTCTAAGTGAAGGCCTAGATTGGACAACATATCAACTTGTTTGTTGTGTACTTTGTAAATATAAGAAAACAAGATTTTCTCAAATGAAACTAGATTGTCTTTCAGCCGCAAAGACAACCTCGAAGATGACTATTATGAGTTTATTGTGAATTTTCCATCCAAGCTATCACCAAAAAGGAGCACCCCATATACCTGCAGTTGGGAAACGCCTTTAGAAATGGGAAACATCATAGGAACTTGCAGAGTTGACATAGTTGTTAAATGGTGCTTGATCGTGTATGTCTTGACTTAAAAAAACAACAAGGATACAACTTAAATCAAAGTACACAACCACCACCAAGTTCACACATAGAGTTTAATTAAACGAGATTCAATAGCATGAAAAAAATCCAAATGGTTTATAATATCTTTTAGAGAAATTAAAAAATATAGTTATGGGCTTTATCATCTTCAACAACAACAACAAAAAAATATAAAAAAATATGTCATTTAGTCCAAGTTTCGAGTAGACTTAAATTTAGAAATTTAACATTCATCGTTATGAAAAATTTAACCTTTATCATTAATTTCTTGTATTTTATACTTTAAAGATGAGTCTTCGTTATCTTCTTTCAAAAAATTTCTTTTTTTTCTTTTTCTTTTTGCCTTTCGCTACCTATGCGATTCACTATAACCTTCTCAACCTCAAGTGGTATTGTTTTATCCTTGCATCCAAGAAAGCCTCAAGGCTCATTTCTTCAAAATTATGGCTATGCTCTTCTCCATCACTCTTTCCCTTCCTAGAAAAACCCAAAAACTAGACCTAAAAGCTCCTTTTTCGAATGACTTTACCCATCTTTAATGGCTAATTAATTGAATTTAAGTGGGACTCCGCAAAATTTTCCATATAACTTTCTCACCGAACCCCGTACATTTAATTTTACTTAGGTTTTTGGATAGCGTATGGTTCATGAGGCCCACAAAACATGCACAAATCCAAGAGTCATTAGAACATTGGATGGAGCAGAGAAGATATTATGTTTGGAATAATTTTAGAAGAAATGGTGGCACATTTTTAAAGGTCATGCCAACCCCTGAAATGATAGTACTCATTCGATCATGGGCTTGGATGAGATTAATGAATGAGATGAATTTAGAGTAGGAAGTCCATTTACTTTGGTTGTTCCCCATAGTTTGGGGATGAACAAGGACCGTCCATTTGAATCAATGGCTCACGCATCAACCTCAACCTCCTCTAGCAAAAAGAAAAGTGACATCTTGCTCAAAGAGTCTACCACTCTATTTATTTGATTTACTTGATTTTTGCTTCAATATAATGGAATATATTTGCAGAAATTTAATCCATTTTATGTGTCTTTGATTTGATTTAGATTGGTTATTTAAATATCTTAATTTTTTTTTATGACCAATGTAAAAAACAAATTCTTTTTAAGAATAAATGCCTCCACTTTTTTAATGCTTGAGCAATGGCATATAATTCTTGGTCATAAATGAAATATTTATGTTTGAATTTGTTCATATTTTCACTCGAGGATTCGTCATCCTTCTTGACTCATGATTTCCGCAATGGTTGAGCTACTAACATATAGTGAAAGGAGCCCATATACCATTAAAATTTCTTATTAACTTTCAATTAAAACTAGCTAACAAAAAAAATATACGCACTTCAAATTTGCATTTAGGAATTGGCCATTCTATTATTGCATTCACCTCTCTAGGATCCATCTTTAAAGCTTCTTGATAAATTACCATTAAAGATATATTAATTCCTTCCTCATAAAAATACGCTTATGTGGATTTATTAGTAATTTAAATGTTGCCTCAAATGCTCTAACGCTTGTCTTAATTGTTTAATATGTCTCTCTCTTGTTTTGCAGAAAATGACAATATCATCTAAGTAAAATACAACAAACTTACCAAGGTAAAGCTTCAACAACTCATTCAGTCTCATAAAATTTCTTGGAGCATTCGCTAAACCAAATGGCATAACCAACTATCCAGAAAATCCTTATTTTGTCTTAAATGTTGTTTTATTCTTGTCTTTGTCACGAATTCTTATATGATGATAACCACTTTTTAAATCAATCTTAGCTTAGATACATTGCTCCACTCAAGAAGTCCATTAAATCCTGTATTTGTGGCAAGGGAAACCTATAGTTGATCATTATCCAGTTTATGGTTCTAGAATCAGTGCACATTCTCCATCATCCTCCCTTCTTAGGTGCAAGTACAACATGTACTACACATGGACTCAAACTTTTCCTTATCAACTCTATTTCTAATAACTCATGAAATATTTTTCTCGAACCCTTAGGCATAAAGTCAAAATAATAGTTTACTTTTCTTTCTTATTTTATAAATGTTTTCATTAAACATAGCATTATCCTCCTACCAAAACAATTATTGTTGTTTTTAATTTCCCCTCTTTCTTCATTCAAGAGTGTCATCAAAGTTTGTTTTCCATCCTTCTCAAGTAGAAAGTCTTCAATCTTCTTATATCTTCCTATCATAATGTCAAACCCTACCCAATAATAGATGACAAGCATCCATTGGTACTACATCACAAACACACTATCATTATAATTCCAATCTTGAATTTTATCAAACAATATTGAGAAATAATGTTACATGGTTCCATTTTCACAACTATGAAACTTCATAAGCTCGAGCATGTGGCCTACACTTTATAATAAACTTCTCTATGACTTATGTGGACATTATATTTTTAGTAATTCCTCCATCTACAATTAAAGAACAACATTGTCCTCTGACTTTGCACTTAACCTTGAAAATGGGCTTCCTTTGATCTAGTTCTTTTATCATTGGTTGATTTTATAGATTCAACAAGGTTCTTTTAAATATGAGGTTCTCTCCAACTTTTTGTTGGGCTCTATCAACATTATACCCAACTACCGATCCAGTTGTGCTTTAAGCTCCATGAGTGACATGCGTTCAATTCTCTTTATGTTAGGATATTTATACACTTAGGAGATAGTTAAGATCAACTTGGCATAACATGTCATTAGGTAAATTGTGTTTCTTTAATATGCATATGTACTTATGTAATTTCACAATCACGATATGTTATATATATAGAGTGATTTGACAGTTCATCTTCACCAATTCATCTTCACCTCAATCTTGATGGCTATTAATCATTGGCTTAGCAAACGATTGGTCCATTATCTCTATTTAGAAAGCATGGAGGGTCATTTGCAGGAGGATCAATTATGAGAAACTTATATGTAAATATGTTTCCTTTACTTAATATATTTCCTCAATTGGGTATTTGGTTGAGGATATGGATTATTTCCCTCTTTGGGATTTTAACCATGTAAAACATTGGTGTGTTGATATATGATTTATCTATGTGAGTGGTTTCTTAAGGTGTTTAATATTATGGAAATACCATGTGTTAGTCAATCATTGTATTAGAACGCTCATGATCCGTATCCATTGTTGATCGAGATCTAAACCGATGTAGCCATGTGCGCAAAAGTATTTATGGATTATATTATTTATATGCATTTATGGGCTAAGAAAGGTATTCCATTGCATCTAGATAACTACTTTTAGTTGGAAATGTATTTTGTTTTGCTCAAAAAGGTTTTCGTTTTCCCAAGATATGGCCATTTTACCAGATCAAGAGTTATGTTGTTTACATTTACGATTTTTTCAAGAATATTTCTCATATTCTTTCATATTCTAGCTTCATTTTTTGTTTTATTTTTGGTTTGTTACATTTTCAGCTTGTGTAAGCACTTTTCCATATGTGTTTTGAAGACTCAACAAATCATAAACATAGAAAAAAGGGTTTTATTTATTGTGCATGCTATATGTTGTGCCCCTTGTGCAAACTCACTAAACCATAAATAGTGAGAAAAACTCCATTTCCAAGTAAGCTAACCAAGAACTAATCCAAAATTTGAGAAATTTTGGTTTTGAATTTTTTTTGTGTGTATGTGGTTGTGTAAAGTGTCTTGAAGGTCAAAATAAAGGTTTTTTTGGGTAGGCATGCTCTCCCAACAACAAAAAAAAAAACATTATCCTCCATAACATTACTAGATTTTTTGGTTAACTCACTTGGTTGAAAGTTAATTTAATAAGTAAGAGATCTTGGGTTCAAGTCCTTCTTTTGTTCCTATTTGTAAAATTTCATGTAACTTTAATTATAAAGTATCTACCTTGTAAAATTGTTTCCCACTTCTTTTATAAAAGTGGGTCACTTATTTCAAAAAGTGAGCTTGTAGGTAAAATTAGTAAGGGGGAGAATTATCACCCCATTTTTTGCTCTCATCACCGAGTGGATCAACCTTTTCCTTCCACATGAATCCTTGGTTCTTTTTTATGACTTTATTCAAAAGGGAATAACTTTGACATCCAAAGTTTGTTTTCAAAGTCATTTTTTTAAAAGACCTATATTTTTGAGATATTTTCATCTATGCCATCAGCTTTTACATTTGAAGTCATATTATCTACATATTATAATATGGCCACTCCAAGTGATATTTTACTTACTAGTACCAACTACTTCTCATGGGCAACCCATATGGAGGATGTCCTACAAAGTAGGGGACTTTATTTGATTACCTTGGGAAAAGATATTACCCCCATAATTTTAATAAAAAAACAATGGCAAAATAAAATTCACGAATCCCATGGATTAATTGGGATGTCTATATCTAATGAGTTACAACTCCACCTTCAAGGAATTAATGCACTATATGTGGCTTGGGAAAAGTTAAAAACCATATTTGGTAGAAATAATGCGATTCAAATTAGCCAACTTGAAAACGATATGGCTGCTTTAAATCCAAGTGGTTTCTCTTGCATTCTAGACTATCTAATTAAGTAAAGAACCCTTATACTTAGGTGAGATTGCAACGAAAAATAGGAAGACAAACAATGTATTTATAATATTCTTTGTGAGCTTGGTCATGTTAATTCTATTTTTGTATCTACCTTTTACTCCATGAAAGAACCTTTACGGACTAACTATACAAAACCCTCTCTTGAATTATTTTTTGATGTTTTGATTCAAGAGCAAGATAAGCTCTCACATATTGAATACTTGATTGACACTACTGATACACCTAGAAAATCCTTAGTGGAACAAAAAAAGGATAAGTCCAAGCATACAAAGAAGAAAAATCCTTTCAACAATAAGAAAAACAAGAGCCCCAAACCCTCTCAACCAAGTCATCCTTCAATGGTGACAACCGAACCAAGTTAAAAGTTAATAAGACTAAGTTTAAACGCAATTTTTGTGGGAAATATGTTGATGTGGAATTAAAGTGTTTCAAGAATATGGTAGCCTTGGAAGCAACACTGAAGATGCACAACATCAACCTTGATTCTTCTTCTAAATCTACTTCTCATGGGCATGCACTTTATTCTTCTATTTTTTCCTTCAATGCATTTTCTTCTTCTTCTAATGAGTGGCTTATTGATTCTGGAGCATCTTATCATATGGATAAGGATAAAATAATTTATTATTCTCTAAATGAATGTAGCACCAAAAATATATTTGTTCGTGATGATATATTTGTTAATGTTGTAGGATATGGAACAATTTAGCTAGATAATGGCCAGTTCAATAATGTATTTTATGTTCCAATAATTTCCTACAATTTGTTGACATCATATCAAATCGCTCATTGATATGTTGGAAATACCAATGTAAAATGGCCCCATGGAAATGAATCCCTCAATAAGTTTTTTTAGCACATTGATGGTATTTCAAAATACATTCAATTCACCAAGGAGGCAAAATATAATGGAAGTATCCCATTTCTCAACATTCTTCTCTCAAGGAGGAAGAATGGTTCCCTCGACCACTAGATCTTTAAGAACAAAATTGATACCAAGAGTTATTTGCATCTCGATTCTCAACACTACCCCACATAGAAGTTTGGTGTTATAAACACTAGCCACAAAGGGTATTAGAGTCTTCGATGAATATTGCTTAGAAAAAGAAAAAGATAATGTTGTCAAGGTCTTTAAGAGAAAAAGTTAAAAGTACAAGGACATTATAAGAGCCATAAATAGGGCTAGCAAGCAAAAAGGTAATGGATGCCATTCTCATCAATGCCCGAGCAATATATATTTCCTTTGTTTCATTCGAGGTATCACCAAAAAAAACATTAAACATTCTGAGAAGAAAAGAGATTGTCACTTCCATCACACCCTTGGAAACCATTAAGAAGAAAATGAGATCCGTGAAGGATTCCATCGATCATCAACAACTCAAAGATGTTTATAATATTAATTCCTCACATGGAAAATGTTATATTGGAGAAATTGGATGCTCATTTCACACTAGGATTAAGGAAATATGTAAGACATTGAAAATGAAAGAGCTTGCACCTTGGATTTTTAGAGAACTCCCTTAGTACTGAGGATCATGTGTGTCTTGAAGACCTCACCGTCCTTGCAATAGAGGATCACTATTTTAAACATTACATTTGTGAAGCAATTGAAATAGTTAGGCACCCCAACAACCTAAATAGATGATAGTAGTCTTAAGCTCAATGATAGTTAGCTTCCCCTATTCAATAGCGAGATCTTCATGTAAGTCTCCTCCCTTAAATTTTATTTCCCTTCATCTTGTTGTTATTTTTCAACTCTTTCCTTTTTGTTTTCTCCTCTTGTTTCCCCTTCTCCTACTTTCTTTATTCTTCTTTATTTCTCCTTTTCCTTTATTTCTGAGCTTTTACTTTTCTCCTCTCTTTTGTTTTGTCCTTTTGCTCTTTGTTTTTCTTTTTCCACCTTATCTTTTTTTTGCTTTTATTTATGTGCGTTTTGCTTAATTTGTTCTTTTTTGTGGTTTATTTTGTTTTGTTGTTTTCTTGCTCTTTTTATATTTATATTTTTAACCTATGGCTCTTTTCTTTTTCTTCTTTTTCCTTATCCCTTGGTATGTTATTCTCTCTTGGTTTTTAATTTATCCCTTGTTTTTTTGTCTTTTTATTTTGTCTTTGTTTGGTTTTAATTTTTTTTTTCATTCTCGTAATCCTTAATTTTCAAGGGTTCAAGGGTTTTTTAATTAGTTGTTTGGTTTGTAATTTTTATTATTTTGTATTTATTTTTAATTGGTTTTTTATTATCTTTTGTTTTTAAAGAATATCCTTACCTTAAGTTTTAAGACAACATGGATTTTTTAAAGTTTTGTCTTTTTTATTTTTTATATTTATAAGTTGTATGGTTTTTCTCATCTCTTTAGCCATTTGTCCGGAAGATGATCCCAGTTTTGGGGATTGAATTGTGAACTTTTAAATGGCTAATGTGGAGAATCAAATCTCAAAAAATAGCATTACTCAACACATAAACCTCAAAACATATATGGATACCTTGTATGGAGGGGCAATATGTGTAGAAGTCTACGCATTGAAAAATTTAAGGGTTAAATTGAAGAAGAGAGAAGTAGATTTGGTTTTCTTAAAATATTGTAGAGACAACAATGTTATCCCCATCTTTGACATTATCAGTAACTATTTAAGGAACCATCATAACTCTATTGTTAGAATAATCAACCCATAGTTACCTACCTTAGACATTAATTTTAATTATTTTTGTCTTATTACCTAGTTTTGTAGATTCCATTCTATGCTAGTTGCCTTCTACAAGTCCTAGAAGTCAACACATGCTAAAAATGAGTCATGGAGCGCTTGTGAAACATCCTGGAAACTAGATTTAGCATGTCTGCTTTATTCCAGATCCTCCAAAGTGCATATCTACTTTTTCTGAAAAGTTGCCTCGTTTTATTCTGATTTAAGGCAAAAGGAAAAGCTAGACTAGGTGTAGTTGACTTGTTTTTTTCCCACATCCTCCTCCTTCCTTTTCTCCAAATAAAATCATGTATGAGTTTTATTTCCATCCCTCTTTAGCTTGCCCACTTGAATTAGCAAATTCGTGAGCATCTTCATAGATTTGGAAACTGCTTTATGCACCTATGGGGGATTTGACTAGATTTAGTAAGCCTACTTTTTAACTATTTCGAATGACATATTTATGCATTTGATTCTCTCATGTAATTATATATTTCAGCAGACTATTATTTCATAAGGTTGTCTATTGTACACTTATTGAATACAGATCAATGTTATGCTCCAATTTCAGTCTCCTTTGGTGTGAATTTTGCATGTTTGATTAGCAATTTTGTGAGTGTAATTGTTCTATCTCTTGGGTTCAATTTCCACATGGTATCGGAGCCTTTGTAGATTTATTTCTCTCCTTCCTTATTGTTATTGCAGGTTCGACATCTTGACTGGGAGCAGATTCTGCCGACTGGAGGGCACAATTTCTGAGCTATGGACCAATCTCAGAAGATCATATTGAATCCATTCAATTTCTTTGAGTGGAAAGCTGAGATGGAGATATTTTTGAGAGTGAAAGGTATCTATAGGGTAACTATGGAAACAAAGGGAGATCCCAATGCAGTTGCAGAGAAAATTAAATGGCACAACAGGAGGGATGCCGCCTATGGTCTTTTGTGTCTGAGCATTTCAAGAGACCTCCTCTTCCATCTTCATGGATTGACATCACCTAATGACGTGTTGGAGAAGCTAGAAGAGATTTTTGGAAAGACAGGTGGGATGAGAGGACATCAAATCGAGAATGAGCTGATCTCCTTGAGTCCCAGTAGCTTCGAATCATTGCAACTCTACTTTTCCAAGTTTAAGGCCCTTGTTTTGCAATTGAAACAGTGTGGGATCGAAAAGAAGGAAGAACAACTAGTTTTGGCCATACTTTCTAAGCTTGGTCCTAACTATTCAGTGTTTTTTTTTACCTTCCATGCCACCAATTTGACAGCTCAAGCTTGGAATATGCCTAAGCTTGAAGAGTTCATGGAATTCCTCACATAGGAGCAAGATAAGTTGGTGATGATGGGCACCATCAAACCTTCCAAAGACCAAGATTTGGTTGCTGGAGATTCAAAGGTGGATTCAAAAAGCATGAAAAAAGCTAAAACTCCACCAGAGCAAAAGAGAGACAAGAACAAGTCTCAAGAGGAGCCCCAAGGTTCCAAGAAGAACTCCCAGAAGAATAAAAACAAAGGAGAAATGAGCAAGTGCACATATTGCAGTAAGGGCTATCATCCTGAGAGCTCTTTTATGAAAAAGAAAATTTACATCTTGACCCAAATCTTGGAAAAGAATAACATCTCCCTTCCCGATTGCTCAAAGAAGAGGAAAGGAGGATCAAATTCATAGGACAGAGAGAGAGTACATGCCTTGGTTGCTGGCACATCAAGCTCACCCAGACATATGGTTTCAACAAAAGAGATATTCTCCTCTCTTGACATGTCAAAAGGTCCACCAATAGTTTTTGGAGATGACTCTCTCATGATAGTTTGGGGAAGGGAAGGATTGATCTTGACCATGGTAAGTTCAATAATTTGTTGTATGTTCCAGGTCTCGCCTCTAATCTCTTATTAGTGTATCGGATGACTCATACTGGGTCTCCAAAAAAGGTCATATTCTCCCCTGATGATGTTGAAATCACTGAGAGTTTGAATGGTAAAGTCATAGTAAAAGGTGTTATAGATCACACTTCGAAGGTATACAAGTTTTCCCATTTTCTACCCTACTCAAACCCATCTGCTCTTCTGATTCATGTAATGAAGCAAGCAAGCTTTGGCATGAAATATTTTTCCATCTTGACTACAGTTATATTTCTGATTTGAGAGAAAAAGATATGGTCCTAGGGTTACCAAATATCAAGATTTATAAGGGATTTTGTCAAGGTTGTATCTGAGGAAAACACCCAGAGCACAAGTATGAGAAAGCTAGTCATGAGAGAACCTCTGCACCTCTTGAGCTGATCCACAGTGACATTGCTGGTCCATTCCCTCATATTTCCATGAGTCAATCCAAATATGCACTGACCTTCATAGATGAATTTTATGGTATTGTTGGGTTTACTTCCTAAATCATAAGTCTGAAGTTTTTGACCTCTTCAAAGTCTTTAGAGCCTTGGTTGAAAACTAGTCTGGGAGGAAACTCAAGATCCTCAGATTTAACAATGGTTGTGAGTATGTCAAGTCTGAGTTCATTCAGTATTGTAAAGATGCAGGTATTCAGATCCAACATTCAATCCCTTACACACCACAACAAAATGGTGTTGTTGAGAGAAAGAATAGATCACTAAAGGAGATGGCAACCTGCATGATGGAGGCTAAGAATTTCCCACCAAAGTGTTGGTCCGAGGCTATAAACTATGCATCCTACATATAGAATAGGGTGCCTCATAATCAGTTTTATGGTATGATTCCTTTCGGAGCTTGGAGTGGGCACAATCCATATGTGATCCATTTCAGGATTTTTGGCTCAAAGGCTTGGGCTAGAATTCCAACTAAAAAGAGGAAGGATTTGCAGCCCCAAAGCCAAGAGTGCCTTATTGTTGGGTATTCTGAAGATTCAAAAGGGTACAAGATGATCAACTTAAGCACTAACAAATATTTCATTGAAAGAAGTGTTCAGTTCCAAGAAGAGCCTTTAGTAGCAGTTGAAGTTGGAGAGTCTTCTTCACCACCAGATCCATTGATTGTAAGTGGAGAGACTAATGAGTTTGTTGATTCTGATATGTCTGATAATGATGATTTGATTACAGATACTAACAGTCCTACAAGACTAAAATGGGCAGCAAATACCATTCAGGAAGCTGGGGAACTAGCTGGAAATCCTAGTGACACTAGGAGGACTAGATCTCAATTTGAGAGTGTCCTTTGTGTGAAACATCCTCTATTTACTGAGAAGTGATATATGATTGTTGAATAAGATCCACAGACATATGAATATGTAGCAGATTATCCAAGATGGAAAACAGCCATGAAAGAAGAATTCAGCTCGCTAAAGAAGAACAACACTTGGGAACTGGTTGATCTTCCCCCAGGGAGGAAGCTAGTTCAATGTAAGTGGGTTTTCAAGACTAAGTTTGCTACTGATAGTTCACCTTTGAAATATAAGGAAAGATTGGTATCAAATGGATACTCACAAGTACATGGTATTGACTACAATGAAACCTTTGCACCAGTGGAATAGAAGAACTCCATAAGGCTAGCTCTAGCCCTTGCAGCTTCGAAGCAGTGGGAGGTACATCACATGGATGCGAAGTGTGCTTTCCTAAATGGAGATCTCACTGAAGATATTTAAATGCAGCAACCTGAAGGGTTTGTTTCTAATCCATATTTAGTGTGAAGGTTAAAGAAATCATTGTATGGGCTCAAGCAAGCCCCCAGGGCTTGGTATGCCAAGATTGATGGATTTTTGCTATCACTGAGTTTTGTTTGATGCATGTCTGATCCTAATGTCTATTTGAAGCTGATTCATGGTTCTTTGATGATTATTCTCTTGTATGTGGATGACCTTCTGATTACAGGAAGTTCAAAGAAAGAGATTGCTTCCTTGAAGGATGCAATGAACCATGCATTTTCTATGACAGATTTGTGATTGTTGAGCCAATTCTTGGGTCTCGAAATTGCTCAATCCCAACATGGAATCAAATTACATCAGCCAAAGTATGCTCTAGATTTGTTGAACAAGTTCAACATGAAATATTTCAAGCCAAGCAAGACTCCCTTCCTTTCAGTAGTTAAGCTTGAAGAAGCAGGTTTTTCTCCTATGGTAAATAATACACTGTATAGGCAGTTGATTGAGTGTTTTCTTTATCTTACACACACTCGACCTGATCTATCTTATGCAATTAGCATGGCTTTGAGATACATGGATAAGCCTAATGAGATCCACTGGAGAGAAGCCAAAATGATCCTAAACTTTGTTCAAGGAACAAGAACTCATGGGATCTTCTACAAAGCAAAATTTGATCTTGATTTGATTGGGTTTACTGACGGTGATTGGGTAGGTGAAAAAGCAGATCAAAAGTCTACATCAGGATATGTGTTCATGCTTGAAGAAGGACCAATCAGCTGGTCAAGCAAGAATTAGAGTGCCATATCACTCTCATCTACAGAATCAGAGTCACAGAGGAGTTGTAAATGCAGCAACTCAATGTTTGTGGTTGCAGGGGATACTTGGAGAATGTGGTTTCGAATCAGAGTTTTCAACTATTATCTACTGTGATAATCAGAGCACCATTCGAATATGAAATGATCTAGTTTAGAGACAGTGAACCAAGCACATTGAGATCCATATGCATTATATCAGATAACTTGTGCATGATGGCACCATTGTTATACTCTTCTGTGCATCTTCAGAACAAGTAGTAGACATCTTCACCAAAGTTTTTTGTGAGAAGACCTCCAACAATATCAAATCAATGCTGGGGATTGCTGATCATGCTGTGAATCATGACTAATGACAATATTTCCAAAATTTTGTTTTTCCTATCCATGTTTAAGGGAGGATTTTCCCACTGGGTTTTTGCCTCTTTCTTTGGTTGTATGGACAAGCAGTAATGTAAAGGGTGACTAAGCTTTGCTGCTAGGCCCTATAGCTTTCTGATATTTACTCATAAATTCAGGATTAAGGGGTTTTGTTAGAATAATCAACCCATAGTTACCTACCTTAGACATTAATTTTAATTATTTTTATCTTGTTACCTAGTTTCCTAGATTCCATTCTATGATAGTTTCCTTCTGCAAGTCCTAGAAGTCAACACATGCTAAAACAGATTCATGGAACACTTTGGAAACATCCTAGAAACCAAATTTAGCATGTCTACTACATTCCAGATCCTCCAAAGCGCATATCTACTTTTTCTGAAAAGCTACCTTGTTTTATTCTAATTTAAGGCAAAAGGAAAAGCTAGAATAGGTGTAGTTGACTTGTTTTTAACCCACATCATCCTCCTTCCTTTTCTCCAAATAAAATCATGTATGAGTTTTCTTTCCATCCCTCTTTAGTTTTCCCACTTGACTTAGCAAATTCATGAGATCTTCATAGATTTGGAAACTACTTTATGCACCTATGGGGGATTTGACTAGATTTAGTAAGCCTACTTTTTGACTATTTTGAATGGCATATTTATGCATTTGATTATCTCATGTAATTGTATATTTCAGTAGCCTATTATTTCATAAGGTTTTATATTGTACACTTATTGAATACAGATCAGTTTTATGCTCCAATTTTAGTCTCCTTTGGTGTGAATTTTGCATGTTTGATTAGCAATTTTGTGAGTGTAATTGTTCTATATCTTAGGTTCAATTTCCACATATATGGCATTTAACATATTGAGGTTAGCTTTAATTCGTTCATAAATTGAAAGGACTCTTCCATGCTTGACTGCTTGTCTATTAGTGCGTACACTCACCATCTCAAGCTCTCATCCCTGATTAGACTTGACATGTGAGCTGTTATAGAAGCCTAGGTGTTGTTGAAGGATAAGAAAGAATGGAACGCAAAAACCAACAATATTATTGTGAATTTTCACAAGATACTAAATAAATCCAACATAGGGATTGACAAGGAGATGTAAATAGAAAGAAAAAAGTGGGGTGGTAAATCTATTCTCATAGGAGTCGAATGATGTAGATCTCAACATTTTAAGTAAAGGACTGAATTTTTTCATGGTTCCCAAATAGATACTAGGTGACATAATCATTTGTGGTATCGAAGAAAACCTCAAATCATTGGAGTATTATGACAAAGATACAATTAAGAAAGAATTTGTGCTTATTATTAGAAGGGAAAATCCACCTAAGAGCAATTTAAGCATGGATGAGGACTAAGCAATTAAAAATATTAGGAATAACATCAACACCACCATTCTTAAAGTGGGTAAAGGTGGATAAATAGTGGCAATGATTCAATATGATTATGATAATAGGATGTTGGCCATCTCAACAACAATGGCATCAACAATGGCATCTACAGGATGTTAACGAGTAATCTAATGCCAATAATCTTAAAAGAGGTTAAAAAAGATATTAGAAACTCTGATTTTTATGACTAAACAAAAACAAGATAAATTTCAAGTTGTGAGATCAACTTGATGATTTATGGAGTTCCCAAAATCCAAACGGAAGGGATTCCCCTTAGGCCTATTGCTAACATAATTGGGTGTCTGTTGTAAAGGAAAGTTTCCTTTGGCTAGGGTTTAAGAAGCCATCAACGTACTAGGGTTGAAGGGTGGATGCAAATGGTTATGCAAGTAAATATAAGCAAGATCAGAGATTGGAATGGTTCATACCTTAGCCAAACGAAGGTTGATCCAAGAAGCCCTTCAATCATTCTCTTGCTCCTCTTGCTTCTCTTGCTCCTATTGCTTCAAGAGACCTGCAAAACAAATTATACCTTCCTCAAACCAATATGACCACATATAAAGCAATGATAATCAAATAAATATGAAATAGTAATCTGATTAACATAAACATTTGATCATAAACAGAGATTCAAATACACATTGAACAATTATTTGGGAAGAAGAAGAACATCAGATCTTTATTAATCATGAAATGAAGTACAAATATACCTTCTCTTCAAGTTGGGAACTTCATGAAACCTTGATCTGGTTCTGTTGCTTCTCTTCTCCAAGGAACTCAGCATCCAAGCTCCGCAACACAAGGGGATGATAACTAGGGAAAAGGTGTAGGCAAAGAGAGCTCCAATTCCTCCAGCATAATAATGAAAATATTCAAGTCCCCTCTCATGGAACTCCCTACCTCTATTTATATGCTTTATGAAGAGATAGGGTCGAAGACAAAGTAGTTACAACTGAAGGAGTCAGTTGCATAACTACCCAAACTACCTGAATTTCGAAAAATGTATTTTTTTTGACATTTTCAAGAGGAATACGTGGGTTGCAGAGACATCAGTTGTGTATACAAGATGTATATTTGGGTTTCTATGTAAATAGTTACATATTTAGGGCATACACGAGTATTATATATAACAGGTCGCGTACAATACGCAGGTTTCCTTAAGGCAACTCGCTTATACATCAAAAAATCTCATTTTTAGGGTACTTCTAGGAATTTTCAGACTTTGGTGTCTTCTATAAAGTTTTAGCTAACTAAAATATATTTTCAATGGTGTAAAAATAAGGTCAAACGAATTTATAGAACTCAAGATATGGGTCCTCCAAGTTAGGTGTTTTTTCAATGACTTTCATGAAGTGTCGACATGCGACGAAAACATGGGAAAGTGGTCACATGAAGAGATGTGTCATTTTGAGCTATAAAAGTGTCTGACTTATGATTTTGTCAAATTTGTAGCACATATTCTTATACCCCTATTATGAAAGTTAACCTCCTCTATCAAGGACTGAAAAAAATTTGTTCAAATCATTAAAAGTTATAAAGTGGATCCAGAAGGAATCCTCATCAGTATTGATGTGGTTTCTCTTTTCATGAAGATCACCCTCGATGAGGTGGTGCAATTGGTTCAAGAAGTTACTGGCCCCCAAAACAACCAATCTTGTGGAATTTTTCCTTCGATCAACGTTCTTTATTTTAAAGGAAATCCTTTATGAGTAGATTAGCAAGGTTGTGATGGGGTCTGTTGGAACCTAAGGTCTTGTAGGTTCATCATATCTTTGAATCTTCTAAAGACTAGCAGAGATGTCGACTAGAGGATCTACTAGGAAATTGATTGGATGGTTAATGAGACTACGGTCAGCATGACTACAACAACTAACTAAAATTTGGGATATTGTAGATTTTGTGAAAATGGTTAGGACCAAGGACACCTATTTGTGGACCAAATATTCCTCACTTCAAGGGATATTGTTAGATATGGAGACTATAAAAGGGAAACCCTATGGTTTTTGTTATGTCTGAAATCATTATTATGATTAAGTATGCATTTTTATGTTCTTACAACAATGTGTTGAGCTTAAGTGTTGTAATGGTGTCCTTAGACACAACCCTTCTTTTCAAAAGATTGTTCCCTTCTATTATTTTATTTCTGCTCTATAGTTCAAGGTGGAGGGGTTCCCCAACATAGTATCAGAGTTGTTGGTTTTGACCTAGCCCTATTGTTTGTGATTCATCCTGAGTCGAATATAGGGTTGATCGACTCTGGGATGAATATTTTTCAATTTATACCTCTTCTTGAACTCAGATACGAATTATTTGATTAGAAGGAGGATTTCCAAGATAGAACTTGTTGTTCTCAATGGACATAACTATGCAATTTAGGTGACATATATGGAGACTTTGATGAAAAAAAGGGATTATGGAAATACACAAAGGATTCTATTTCTAATATGATGGATGAAAATTCTAAATTTATCATTGACATAAAGAAGGACGAGGCTATTGGGGTCATCACAACCTACATTTCAAGAGAGATTCACTTTCACACAAGCAACATCAATTGTTCTCATGACATCTGGAATAAGTTGGAGACCTTATTCAAGAAGGTAAAGGAAAGTGAATTTATGTAATTATTTAACTATTGATTAAGTTTTCATTGATGCCAATGGTTCTTGGTCATTGATTCCAACGGTGCCTAGTCATTGATGCCAACGTTTTAGTCATTGGTTCCCCTTATGGAGCCCTTGATGGTTAGTGTTTAGTTTGTGGTTGTTTGTGTCAGAGGATCCCTTTTGAAATTGTCCAAGCCCAAGCTTGAATCCCTTGGAGGCCTTGGAACAATGACAAAATCCCTGGTTACCCATTGACTTGGTCAAGTGTCCCTAAGTTGTATCTTGGTCTCATTTGATTCCATTGTCAATTTCCTTACTCCTGGTTGGTCTTTGTGCTGCTTGTTATGCTTCTACTTGTTTTGATCTCTTGATTGGTTGTTGGATGGTTGATGTGGCTTATGTGTAAAGTCCTTGATGTGTTGATGATGAATCCCATTTCTTTCATTGGATGGTCTTGAGGTTGTTAAGTTATTGTGGGGTCCTTAAGTCCACAAGCTTAGATCTTGATCCTCTTACATGTGGAGACCTAGGTCTTGGAACCCACACTTATGGTGGTATGTTGGAACCCATTATTATGGGGTGCTTGGTGTTCTTGAATGTTTTGGTCTTGAACCCACATATATGGTGGTTTGATATCCCTTGGACTCTATATGGTCATTGGCATGTCATAGCCTTGTGATCATGCATATGAAGCCCATAAGGTGTTGCAAACTAGTGGTGAGGTCTTTGTACCCCTTTTTTGGGGTGTTGGTACTCTTATGGTGATGAATACATATAGTGGAACCATTTGATATGTTTTTAATGATATGGAGACCTTGAACATGATGATGTTGAAGCGCTTAAATTCCTTGAATCCATCTTGTATAATAATGATGATATTCTTGAAAAAGACTTTGTTCCCACTTGATTGGTGGTTTTGGGGTCCTTGATACCCTTGATATGATGAGTATATGGTGGATCCCTCATCCTTGTTAATTTGAAGTATGTGTATGTGAATACCATAGAATCCCTCATGCCCTTGATGACATCCATTAAAAACTTTGACCTTGGAACTTATGTATAAGGTAACATGGTCTTTGACACCTTTATGTGTGGACTCTGATGTCCTGTACAAATTGAAGAATTTAAGAGTATTAGAACAATAATTTTAAAATAAACCCATAATAGGGATATAGTACTCATCAAACCATTTCCATTTATATGTGGAGCATCTTCTAACTCCTTATGGTTGAAGAGATATGAATTTTTGGAGTTGGTGTACCCCATCTTTTTGGGTGAGCTGACCAAACAAAAGATAATTTAATTATTTGTAATTTTGAATTGCATGTCGACCCAAGGAAATAAATTTTCTACACAACCTATATAAATATAATATCAAACATTTCATGTGTTCATCATCAATTCTCTCAGGAATTTCGCAACTCTTGGAGAACAGTGCGAAATTTTGTGACAGAGAAATTTCTGGTCATTTTCACTAAAATTGGCATAACTTTATCATACAGAATCCAAATTACAAAATTCTTGGCTTGTTGGAAATATTGTTATGAGGGATATATGATGACATGATATAAATTTTATTTTGGTTTGTATAATGTTTCTTCATCTTATGATATTAAAAAAGGTATGGCTCTTGCTTAGGGGTTTCTCTTGTGATGGCACATGTCTCTCATGGATAGATTTCATCTTTGATATTAGTATATGAGCCTATATATTGGTATATATATTTGAAGTCATTGAATATGTTATGGAGGATATGGTGATGGTTATCTTGGAATATATCTTAATGCGATCTTGATATAGATCTTGATGATTATCTTGGATATTGTTGGCATAGATTTTGGTGTTTATCTTAACTGTTTTTAGTGTAGTATTGAATGAGAAGTTGACATGTAAGTAATAGATATTGTGAGTGATTTCTTTGATCAACCTAAGTGTTTTATTTGAAAAATAGTTTTACAAGTGTTGATCATTGTGTCTTTGACCTAAGTGGAGTTGGATTGTTATTGATTGTTAATGACAACCTTTGCCAGTGTTGTAAGTGACTATTTGCTTGATATTTGTTTGATTTGTTGACTTGATTTTAGTGGAGTGAAAAATAATTTTGTGTCTAAGAGTTTATGAGATTGATTGATTTTGATATAGTTGGTTAAGTCTTTTATCTTCTTGGCTGAGGTTATGTGGTTGAGGTATATCATGTTTAACTGTCAAGTATTCCTTGACTATGATTGAGGTTGGTTGCAGTGTCATTGAGTTGAGCGTGATTAGACGGAGTTTGGTTGACCGTATGTGAAGTCTCTTGGTTGCTCAAATGTTTCTCTTGATGAACTAGGTCAAGTAAGAATGGTTGGGTGACTGTCATATCACTTGATTATATTAACACAAGAATATGATTGATTTGGCACATGTACACAAGCATCTTGGTACAAGTTGGTTCAGTTGAGAAATATTGGCACATGTACACAAGAGCCTTGGTACAAGTTGGTTCAGTTGAGAAAGATTGGCACAAGTTGCATTATGTGCAGTTGGTTTCACTCAGATTGGATGAGTTGTATGAGCAGTTGGTTTGACCCAAGTGGACTGAGTTTAGTATGCAGACTCATATTGACTGAGTTGGATGATGTGAACAACATATTAATTGGTACAACTTGATTTGACAGGTTGATTGTATAGGTTGATGAGTAGTGTGATACAGTGGACAGTGATTAGTTGATGAGTAGTGATTAGATGATGAGTAGTGGTTAGTAGTGGTAGTGGTTGTGCAGTGTGGTATAGATTG
Source organism: Pseudotsuga menziesii (assembly GCA_001517045.1). Lineage (NCBI taxonomy): Eukaryota > Viridiplantae > Streptophyta > Pinopsida > Pinales > Pinaceae > Pseudotsuga > Pseudotsuga menziesii. The sequence goes on along the minus strand of LPNX011030003.1, from coordinate 101,289 downwards.
TGCAGTGTAGTACGAGTGTTGATTAGCAGGTATGCAGGATCAATGCAGTCATGGTTCAGTAGTTTCTATCTTCATATTAGGGTGGCAGGATGGGGAAAGGAAAGGGGGTTGTAGCTTCATTTTGCTTATAGCTGGAGAACTAAGGAGTTGTAGCTTCCTTCAGGTTGTAGCTTGTAAATCATGGTCCATTTGTTGGTCGCTATGGGCAGACTCGGGTTTACTGTAATGTACCAACAACACCCCTAGCTCACTGGCCCTTTCGGCGACAGACCGCGGAGCGGCTTGAAGTCTCACCCGAAGTGATTCTAATGGGTTGGCCAAAGACTCAAGTGTCTTCGACCAGGTTCTGTATAGCATCCTGTGTTCGTCTTGCAGTTCTTCTTAACCTACGAGATGTCTCTCCACGATGTGCAATTTCCTCTTACTCGCGCTGACTCTAGCCCTTATCGCATCATCGCGTCCTGGGCAACATGTAACTTTCTCCTACGCTCGATCCTTAATCCATGGTATCGCGCACCACAGCTCCTCTGATGGTGCGATATCACCTCCCTGCAATATCCTACCGCTGCGACTCAGCATACTTAGCGTACTGGTGTTCAACTTATAGGACTCAACATACAAGGTTGTTTTACACCGCGACTCTTAATTGTCTTGAGTGAAACTTAGACAAACTCTTATACAGACTACTTAAAGACTTCAACTTGCATTTATCCTTCTAATATGCTGTGAACTGAATAACACATACATACATTTACTGTAAGCAAAGTTCACGTAATGAATGACAGATATAACAAGTAAATACAATCACATGAATCAATCACATAACACTCTGATTTTACATGGTTCACTTCCAGGGTAGAAGCTATGTCCACAGAACTGTGTTTCTATATTATAACTTGAGAGAGGTACATAGTTCTGCTGCATTGCATATGCAGCTAAAGATATTCTGGGTAACTCCGCACACAGCCTGGAGCCCTTCTCTCTTAGATCTCTTCTCTATATTTCCTTCTTACAATATACTCTCTCTCTCTCTCTCTATCAATCCCTGCGGATTGTTACAATACAAAATAACAGTGAGCTAACAGACTACTGGACTCTCAGACTTGCTAACATCTGCATAGCTATAGAATGAATGATTAGCTAACCTTTTATAATACAAAATACATCCCTTTATAGGTGGCCCAAAGGTCTCTCCATTACAACACTGTGGGCCTGTACCAAAAGTAACCCAAAACCCTAACTAGTGACAGTCGGCATATCTATACTTAGGGTAGCCACTTTCCATCACACCACTGCTCTCTGCAGTCTTCCATGCTTCCCGGCGCTGACCATGGGTACTATGCACCACTTCCCATCTTCTGTCCTTCATCTTCAATACCTCGGCCTCGTCGCTCCTTTTCCTTTATGAGGGTAGCTGAGCCCTCCTATCTTCACCGCTTCCTTCAATACAGTGGTTGAACTCTCTCGTCTCGGCCACTGCCTTCAATGCAGTGGGTGAGCTCTCTCGTCTCAGCTGCTCAGGTACTGTCGTCTTTCTTGACTTCTCTATCCCAACAGTCACGGTTTTCAGCTCTGCTCTGTAGCTAGAAACATGCTACGATGTTGTAGCTTTACCTTATCTCTTCATCCTCGCCAAAACTATCTATCTGCCAAAATGGAAGCTTCTCCTATAGCTACGGGACCCTGTTCCAACAAGCTATACTACTTAAGAGAAAATTTTTCTCTTTGAGCAAAACTTGTGAAAAAATTACTGCAATTTGCAACTCTGTGTAGCAGCCATGCAAAATCATGGTTCTTCTGTGCATCAACATCCTAGGACTATGCATGTTAACCTCTCCAAACTAAATTATTATGTACAGAGGATTTTTCCTCTTTGGAAGAAGATAAATATCCTCAACTGAATCAAGAACATAGACAACTGCAAGATGAAAATTGGACACATGTAGAGAAACTGAGATCAACTGATGAGAGAGAAAAATTTCTTGATAATTCGAACCATGTGAGGTAAACCAAAGAAAATTATATGTTTCAGCCATGAACATCGAACCATGTGAGCTAAAATTAACTCCAAGTGTTAGGAGCAAGTGTCTAGGTGAATGCATAATGTCTCCATCTTTACTTGTACCATGAGGAGATGAGCATGCGATCAAGTAGAAAGGTAAAGAAGTCCTGGGACCATGGAGAGAAACTGATTGGGATCCATAATATGATATAGCTTCTAAAATATCCAATGATTCACAAAATCTAATATCAGCAAACTCATGAGAGAAAACTAACATTTAATCCCCATTAGCAATTTTGAAAGAGACTTTAGGTACTTGATTTTCACACCAAAATTGATGAGAATAGCTACAAGTATGACCAAAGGCTACTAAAAATTAAAATTTGAGCCAAATAAGGTCATATCATATCCAATAGTGTGTAACAAAGGTTCCAAGTGCTCCACTAACATGGTAGATGCACAATTTTCTCCTTATTCAACAAAACTCTGAGTATTGGTGAAAGCAATCATGTAGGAGTTTGTTGGAAGATCTAGATCAATTAGAGTGAATGGATCAATCACTAAATATGATTTTATTTTCCAAAAAATCCAAATTATTACTTTTCTACACACCAACAACAACATTAGATAGAGAGAAATCAAATTCCTCTTCATTTTCTAAAGCAATCAATGGAAAAATTTGCATAGAATTTAAAATAGAAGAATCACTGGAGAGTGCTTGAGTAGAATGGAAGGAGAGTTTTTCTTCAATAACATATATTTGAATGTATTCTTCTAGATCAAATATATGAGAATATGAGATATAATATATCTAATAAACTTTCAGAGCAACAAGAGAAGGATTCACTCCAAGGAGACTTTCTTCAATTCGAATTGACTATGTTGAAGATTATGCTTCTTCTTCATCTTGAACAACTTCATCAGAGAGAATAGAGCTCGAGAATTTTGAAGAAAGAACTCTTGTGATGTTGGTTGTGCTCTTCAAATTGCTATAATGATCCTCATTTTGCTTTCCAAAGGTTCTATCCAATTATGTCCAGAGATCCTTTGGGTATTCAACAGAATCAATAAGGTAGTGCTAGCTTGGAGAAAATCCTAGACATATCATTCCAAAATATCTATAACCATCATTTATCCATTCATTCTCATCTTAATAAGACTCTTTACCAAGTCCAATAGATACCTCATAGAGACCTTGTCTCTTTAGAGATGAAATCATCTTCAATTTTCATTCTGAATATCTTGTGAATGGAGTAAGAAGAGGAACTGATAATATTGAATCCATATCGAACTTGTACATGAAAAATATCACTTGAAAAACCAATTCAATTCACAATCATGTCAGTTCAAGCCTTTCCACCTAGACATGTACACTTTCTTAGAGTTTGTCGCACATGGATAACCTTCTCTAGATAGAATCCAGAGGGAGCAATGCTATGACTCTAGGATTTATGTGGAAACTCAACTGCTTCTACTATACAATGGAGATCAGACAAGACTTGCTGCTAACCCGAACAAGGCTCTGATACCATGTTAAATTATTGAACCATTGATCTACAGGAAAATGAGAGAAATTGAGAGGTGAATTGTGTAGTGGAATATCAATAACAATGTACACTGAACAAGACAAATTTGAGACAAATACGATAAGAATTGATCAGTAAATTACAACATTAATCTTTATTCATTAATTAATAATACAATGATGTTACAATAAATAGAATTCAAATCATGTGGATACGATTCGACTCTACCAACTAAACCTAACTGATTAGCTAACTCAGTGTGTCTAAACCACTACATTGGACTCACTAGTCTAACTCATGATGTCTAAATCAGTCTACAATCAGTTAACTGTAGGGATAGGTGGAAAAAGGTGCCACTCTCCCTTAAATCATGTAAGGATGTCACTAAAATAACTGAAATTGATCTAACTGATTGTAACTGGAGGTTGAATCAGCATAAATTCTTACCAACCATGTACAACTGATGGAAGATGTTGGTGGCACTCAAAGTGAGCTCCTAAAATTTAGGGATTGGCACTAGTGGCACCAATGCCATTGATGGAATTGGTGGCACCAATGCCATTGATGGCACCAATCTCATGGTGGCACCAATGGCATTGGTGGCACCAATGGAATTAGTGGCACCAATCTCATGGTGGCACCAATGGAATTGGTGGCACCAATGGCATTAGTGGCACCAATCTCATGGTGGCACCAAAATTTCAGTAAGGTGATAAATGAACTCCTAAGTTAGGAAATAATAACAAATATACTAAGTTGGTTAGAGGAGGATTCAATAATCCCAATAGAATTTATGTAGATAGAAAAAGAGTTGATCTCTCTATAACTTCTTTCCTTTGATTATATCAAGGATTATTTAGCTCACATCAAGGAGATACAATTGAAATTGGGTGAATGTGGTAAGGATTTTTCAAGAAAGGATGGACAACTCATTAAACTAGTCTTGATGAATTTTAAGGGACCTTATGATGTCTTATGCTTATCCTTTTGTGCCAATTGGATGTCACACAAGAAATATAGTAAAGATTTTACCTTTGATACCTTATGTGATTTTTTTATTAAATGCCAACAAAATTTTGTTGAAGAAGGGGATCGTGGTATCAAACACCAAGATCACTTCCTCAAAAGAAAGATCAATCAAAACCTTAAAGAATGTGGTCAACTAGATCATTGAACAAAATGTATCGATCAACCTACTAAAGGGAAGACTAAAAATCCATCATCGATGAAGAAGGATTGAAAGAAGAAGACCTATCAGTATTGGGGAAAAGTGGGACAAGTCAAGAAGAACTGCTGGAAGAAAATGAAAGACTTAGAAGGAAAGGTCAAGTACCTTGAGGATAGTACATCGATTGGTTAGTCGACCAATTGACCTGTTGAAAATTACACCTTCTCTGTGACCACTTCCCAGGAATTACATGCCCATACCACTCAGACTGAATGGATAGTTGACTCTAGATGTACTCATCATATGGAAAAGGACACTTTTTGTATTAGAATTTGAATTCCATTTAGATCTTCAAGCAGATAGTTATAATAATGTTTGTAGCAAATGGAGAATGAAGATACAAACTAAACAAAACAAAACAAATAGGAAAAGGATGAGTATTTCTTAGGAATTTACAGTATCATTCACATTAATAAATCCAGTGTTACAATAGTTTACAAATAGAAAGAATTTGAATGCATTAGGGAGCAATTCAAATCTACCTGTTAGATTTTTATCAATTTGACAATATGATCTTAGGATCTTATCTGAGAGAATAACATGCACAACAATCAATCACAAGAGACAATAGACACTGTTAACACTCCATTTTAACAGTTGATCTAAGGGCTTGATGGAGGTTCGGTAGGGGTCCTAGTACCTCGAATCTCATGAGGGCGCCCTTCAACGAGGAAAGTGACATGCACGCTATTAGCCTTGGGCAGGGTTCATAATCAAAGGATGCAATTGATTAGAGGTAGATCAATGGCTCCAGGCAGCTTCCTGTGAGCAAATATGCACGATCAAAGCTCCCATCCCGGATTGTGAAATGTGTTAAAGATCAAAATATTTCAACGACTGAGAAGAGGTCTGGGGTAGATCTACAGCCTGACTTAATTTCGCGATCCATACTTGTACGGGTAAAACTACGATCTCAAATCGTGAAAGGGCGGTAGAGGTCATGAAGATCAACGGCCGCAATGAAGAAGGGGATAAATCTACGACTCCGATTGATTTTGCAATGTGAACTAGCATAGATGAATATCAAAGTTTCTCATTGTGAAAGATGGTCTGGTCCACTTGGATCAACGACTGCATGAAAGGCCGGTCTTGATCGATGGTTAAGAACGTGTCACGCTCCAGAACTATCCGTGGTGTTTAGAGGAGAAAAGTTGGCGGCAGGATTAATGGAACATGGACGGTGGATGTAAAATATTCCTTTGATCGGATGATTGAGAAGACTCCCAAAGTGCAGATTTCCCATCTAGTGTGGAGGTGACAGCGGAGGAGGCATTTACACGTGTAATCTGTCGCATAGCAGATTGGTCGATTCCTCCGATGCCATTCGAGATAAGCCTAAGGTGGAAATATTGTCCAATGGCATTGTTTTCCCCAGTTCACAAGTGTGGCACGTGGTTCATTTCAAAGGAAATCATGAGAAAGATAGAGGTTTGATTCATTGAGGCGACAGACTTGGCATTTACAAAAGGCCGAGGGATGTGACGAACTAGAGTAGCCCAATGCCACCATCAAGGTATTTGAAAGGGAAAGGGATTATCAAATCCGCATCCCTTGGAACGAGCCTGGAAGCCACACAAAAATGGTTTAGAATCTTAGCCATACTGGATAGTATGATTGAACATCAGGAGGGAAGATCCCCTCCCTGGCATCACACACGCCATCATTACAGCTAATTTAAGGGTATATCCCTTCTCGAGCCATTCCTGCTCACACTATATAACACCATATTTCGAAGATGTTTGAGACATGGAACTGTGTAGAAGATAAGAGATATAGGGTTGAAATCCGAGAAGTGTCAAAATCCTTCATAGACGATCATAGCTGTGTGGTTTGAGAAGTTAGTTCGACAAGGAGTACTCTTGGTAGGCAAGCATGAATCTATGTTTTGGTTATCCATACCAGAAAATCACCAACCACTGGGGCATAGATGCTAAACACCAAGGGAGGTTCACCCGCTTCTACACTACCTGGTCTCTGGATGCACGGTGCATGGGTTTTGACATCCCAGCGGCATCCCTCTGACACTCCCAGCTGCAGTCATGACCTTTGAAGTACCAGATCACAGTGGTGGCAGTACTGTTGGAGCGAATTCTCATTCTGGGACTGGATGAGTTTGGAGCCTTCGACACCGTTCCTAGAGTCTCCACTTGGCTTCTTGGTAGTGGGCGAGGAGAGGGTCAAACGAACACCTGGCTACATGGCTCGCAGAAGAATCCTCCTTGTAAGAGGAAGAAGACAGTAGAATAATGATAAGCTTCTTAAGTCCCTTATCATCACCAAGCATTTGGACACCTTTCCTCCGGCCTCCTCCTATAACAGTATTACCCGACAGAGGATGAGGTTAGGAGAATGGTAGGGAAAAGGATTCAAGCCTTCTTGTCAGCTTTTGAGTGACATATGCCAGCTGGAAAAGGGGACCCAAAATAGGTCCAGAATAGCCTGTGTGGACGATTGACCATCAAAATGTCTCATGGGAATCATTTTCATGAAGTAGGATGGTAGGGGGCTCTACGCTGTATAAAAATGCTTTCGATAGAGGGAGCAAGGGGTTAGTGAATTGGATTGTGAAACATTCCCGGGCCGAGGCTTCCCATTTGTAAAAATTGATACATGTGTACGAATAAATTGCAGTGAAAGAACTGTTTCTCACAGTAGAGATTCATGTGTCGTTGCTTTTCCCAATATGTATTTTACTTTATGTGTAAATGTGTTTCCTATTTCCATTCCAGTTTGTTGATTGCTCTCATGTTTCCAACTTAGTGTATAACGGTTAGGAATTCATACTCATTATGCTCCTACTGTTGTTCCAGGCATTCACCAATGGTTCTTCTAAAGTTGCATGGAATTCATCTTGCTGGTGATCCATGCAATGGATTGTCCCTTCTTGTCCTCTAAATCGCCCGCTAAATATCTCCTAATTGGGAGCTCAGTGGCTATCTTGCCTCTGTTTGCAACCCCATGTTATTCTTTCCCTTTTGTAATAATTTATTATGTAGGTTTCGACTCCATTTGTCCATGGTTCCTTGCCCCCGATAATCCCACCATGCACCTTTCCTCAACATACTTTGCCCCATTCAGGATCCTAGCCCCCTGATTATACTGATTGAAAATCCTATCCAGAGTAGACTCTAGTGGCACACGAGATTGAAAATATTATGTGGAGTAGACTCTGGTGACAAATGAGAGATCCCTCTCTGAGTACGTAGGGCCAGAGGTGTGGTCTAAAGCGGTTCTACTATTTCCCGGGAGCGGCCTCCCCTTGCTCGACCTTGGGGGCTCAAATCTCGATGCCAACAAACTGGCACCATTGTCGGGGATGAAATTGAAGATCCTCCCTGGGAAAAATGACATGGTTTTAGATTTGGTTATTGATGGTGAACAATGACCAGACATCAAGAAGGTTGAGCACTTTTCACCTGGTGACTCCACTCTTGAAGGATTCGGACTTCAGCCACTCCGCTGGTGGTGTGACCCAGAAATCAAATGACCGAAGAGAGCTGGTAGACTTCGCCTGGAAAATGGACCCCTCATAAAGCTTAGAAATGCATGGTGGAGGGTCCAAGCACTCGAGTCCACATTTCTTCTAGGATGCCTTATCCTATCTTGTAAGTTTGCTCTTATCTTTTTTTAGATTTATCAAAATAGCCTTCTCTGGCCCAGATCATTTTGAGCAAAGCCATTAATATATTCTAGTTTATCCTTATTTATGAACTGAAAGCATTGCGTCATCCTGTACATCTGATTATGGCCTAGAGTTCTATCCGGGGGCAACTGATGTCAAAGGACACCCTTGTGAAATTCATGAAACCTCGGATGATAGCTTAGTTATCGTATCTAACCTTGTCTCCTCCATTTCTCCAAGCCGATATAAACCACTGTAATTGCCTCCTATCCTCCATGATTTTCCCATGAAGTATTACAAGTACCTCCCCAAGTTCGACGGAGAATCTGAAGACTTGAATACTAAGAAACATGTACAAGCCTTTAAGCATTTCTATGACCTTTTTGAGATAGAACATGATGATGTCTGCATGAGGGATTTCTCTCTATCCTTGCAAGGGGATGCCAAATTCCGGTTTAAACACTTGCAGCCTAAGTCAATCAACACTTGGGAAAAGTTTTCTTGCACATTCTTGAGGTTTTGGGGTAGGATAAGGTCACTGGAGCAAATACTTTCAGAGTTTTATTCCCTGAGGAGGCATGAGGGTGAGGCCATATCTAGTTTTAACAGAAGATTTGCAAGATTTTATTATAACATGCCTAAGTAAGTTCAACCTCTTGAGAATGCTGCTAAGATCTATTATGTAGCCGCCTTCCCCCCTGACATGTCCTTGCTTCTTTTGGAGAGAAAATCAACCACCCTGTAGCATATGTTCACTGATTGTTTGGAGGTTGAGGAAAACCTTAATATGTCCAAGAAGTCATCAGATCAAGATGGTGGTGGTGAAATAAGAGATACATTCAAATTGGTTGGGCCCTACAAGCAAAATGCGAGAGTCTCTGGTCCGTCAAAGCTCTCTCTTGATGTACCGAAAGATGACCGGCTTGAGGCAGGAGCAGGTAGTCCTGTAGGATTATTCTCTAAAGATGGTGACCTACACCATCCCTGGTGAACTAGTGACAATTTCAAGAAGGAGTTTGGTGTACCTGTGTACGATGCATATGAAGAAGAGTACCTGCAGAATGTACTTGATGAGCCAGTTGTTGAAACACCGCCTCCTGATGAAAGTAATTGAAGTGCAATGCAAAATCAGGAGGTCGGAGTGGGAAAATATGATGAGGGCACTAGAGATGATAGCCTACCCTTATGTTATGCCTCTTTCAAGTTAATATGACACATGGTTAAGGCCTCCAAGTAAAGGAAGAAAGAAACGGAGGTGGTGCAGGCCAGCAACTTGTACAGAAATGAAGACGGGTGTAGCATCTTACAAATAAACACTTTTTTTGATACTCCTCCTTCAGAGACACCACCTCACATAGAAGGAGTATACCTTCTCGGTTCCACCGGAGAAGTTGAATACCTCCCTCTCAAAGCACATCAAGCCCTTGTTACGAAAATTTTGGGTGGAGAGAGGAATATTCCATTGAAGAGAGATTCTGTGGGTCCTCGTTTGCAATCTTCCTAGTGTCAACCTGATGACTCCCTAGAAGCAGGAAGCTCCGGACAGCTTTCCCATGAGTAGGTGATAGAGCATGCTGGAGGTTGCCGTGATTTCTATGACCCCATGGACGAATACATGGAGGGTCTGGGTGAAGGAAATGATTGGTCGCATCTCTGCCTTAAATATCAGTTTGTTTATCATTTCCTTCTCCCATTATCCATTTCATTTCTGTCCATCAAGCACCATACAAGAACAAGAGTATTAGGAAAGTTGCTTGATTGGCTTCATTGGAAGTCTGATTTCACTTAATCCGACTTGTGTACAAAGTTAGGTAGAGTAGGTAGGAGAAAATATGCTCAGCTGTTATCTAGCATTTCCTTCATTACTGTTTTCATTTTGTTTTCATTTTTCAATTATCAACATAGGTTTACAGTCACCAGCATGATTTGCAAGAGTGGCACGAATTCGCTGAAGTAGTAACATGGAGCAGAATGGAGATGTCAAAGAAATACTGAAGGCATCTCAATGGTTTCGGCACTTGGTCTACGGGGATTCTTTGCTACCTCACTGGGAGGATAGAATCCCTCGTGGAGCCAGCTGTTCACACTCCATTTTAACAGTTGATCTAAGGGCTTGATGGAGGTTTGGTAGGGGTCCTAGTCCCTCAAATCTCATGAGGGCTCCCTTCAACAGGGAAAGCAGCAGGCGCACTATTATCCTTGGGCAGGGTTCATAATCAAATGCTGCAATTGATTAGAGGTGGATCAATGGCTCTAGGTTGCTTCACACGAGCAAACATGCGCAATCAAAGCTCCCGTCCTGGATTGTGAAATGTGTTAAAGATCAGAAGCTTTCGACGGCTGAGATGAGGTCTGGGGCAGATCTATGGCCTGAGTTAATTTCGTGATCCATACTTGTACAAGTAAAACTACAATCTCAAATCATGAAAGGGAGGTGGAGGTCGCAAAGATCAACAGCCGCGATGAAGAAGGGGATAAATATACAACTCCGGTTCATTTCACAATACGAACTAGCACGAATGAATATCAATGTTTCTCATTGCAAAATATGGTGGGTCCCACTCGAATGAATGACTACATGAAAGGTCTGTCTTGATTGACGGTTAAGAACGTGTCATGCTCCAAAATTGTCCATGGTGTTCAGAGAAGAAAAGTTGGTGGTAGGATGAATGGAACATGGATGGCGGATGTAAAATATTCCTTTGATCAGATGGCTGAGAAGACTCCCAGGATATAGATTTCCCATCCAGTGTGGAGGTGACAGCAGAGGAGGCATTCACGCATGTAATCTACCCTGTTGCAGATTGGCTGATTCCTTTGAAGCCATTCGGGATAAGCCTGAGCTGGAAGTCTTGTCTAGCGGCACTGTTTTTCCCAGTTCACAAGTGTGGCACGTGGTTCGTTTCGAAGGAATCCGTGAGAAATATAGAGGTTTGATTTGTTGAGGTGACAGACCTGGAATTTACACAAGGATAAGGGATGCGATGAACTAGAGTGTCCTGACACCACCATCAAGGTATTTGAAAGGGCAAGGGATGGTCAAATTCGCAGCCCTTGGAACGAGCCTAGCAGCCATGCGAAAATGGTTTAGAATCTTATCCATACCAGATAGTATGATTGAACATTATGAGGGAAGATCCCTGCCCTAGCATCACACATGCCACCATCACAGCTACTTTAAGAGTATAGCCCTTCCCGAGCTGTTCCTGCTCACACTATATAACACCATCTTCCAAAGATCTTTGAGACATGGAACTGTGTAGATGATAAGAGATATAGGGTTGAATTCTGAGAAGTGTTGAAATCCTTCATAGATGACCATGGCTATGTGGTTTAAGAAGTTATCTCAGTAAGGAGTACTCTTGGTAGAAAAACATGAATCTGTGTTCTCGTTATCCATACCAGAAAATCACCAACCACGGGGGCATAGATGTTAAACACCAAGGGAGGTTCACCCGCTTCACACTACCCGGTCTTTGGATGCATGGTGCATGGGTTTTGACATCCTAGCGGCATCCCTCCAACACCCCCAGCTGCAATCACGACCTTCGAAGTCCCAAATCACAGTGGTGGCAGTACTGTTGGAGCGAATGCTCGTTTTGGGACCGGATGGGTCCGGAGCCTTCGACACTATTCCTAGAGTCTCCACTTGGCTGCTTGGTCATGGGTGAGGAGAGGGTCAAACACACACTTGGCTACATGGCCTGCAGAAGAATCCTCCTCGTAAGAGGAAGAAGATAGTACAAGGATGATAAGCTTCTTAAGTCGCTTATCATCACCAAGCGTTTGGCCACTTTTCCCCTAGCCTCCTCTTATAACAGTATTACCCGACGAAGGATGAGGTCGGGAGAATGGTAGGGAAAATAATTCGGGCCTTCTTGTCATCCTTTGAGTGACATACGCCAGCTGGACAAGGGGACCCAAAATAGGTCCAAAATAGCCTATGTGGACGATTGACTGTCAGCATGCCACATGGGAATCATTTTCACAAAGCAGGATGGTAGGGAGATCTACACTGTCAGCCTGTGTTATCACGCACCGCATCTCCATAATGTATTTTTATATTTGTAAAATGTGGCAATAGTCCACTCCTTGCACTGTTAATGCCTAATGGTGACTTGTAACAGCTTTTAATTTGGTAGTCTTAGCAATAGGATTATATAAAAACGCTCCCAATAGAGGGAGCAAGGGGTTAGTGAATTGGATTGGGAAACATTCCTGGGATGAGGCTCCCCATTTGTAAAAATTGATACCTATGTACGAATAAATTGCAGTGAAAGAACTATTTCTCACGATAGAGATTCATGTGTCGTTGCTTTTTCCAATATGTACTTTCCTTTACATGTAAATGTGTTTCCTATTTCTGTTCCAGTTTGTTGATTGCTCTGATGTCTGCAACCTAGTGTATAATGGTTAGGAATTCATACTCGCTATGCTCCTTCTGTTGTTCCAAGCATTCACCAATGGTTCTTCTAAAGTTGCATGGAATTCATCTTGCTGGTGCTCCATGGGATGGACTGTCCCTTCTTGTTCTCTAAATCTCTCGTTAAATATCTCCTGATTGGGAGCTCAGTGGCTATCTTGCCTTTGTTTGCAACCCCATGTCATTCTTTCCCTTTGTAATCGTTTCTTACGTAGGTTTCGACTTTATTTTCCCATGGTTCCTTGCCCCCAATAATCCTACCATGCACCTTTCCTCAACATACTTTTCCCCATTCAAGATCCTAGCCCCTTGATTATGCTAATCTAAAATCCTATGCAAAGTAGACTCTGGTGGCACATGAGATTGAAAATATTATGTGGAGTAGACTCCAATGACAAACAAGAGATCCCTCTCTCACTGCGTAGGGTTGGAGGCATGGTCTAAAGTGGTTCTGTTGTTGGCCAGGAGTAGCCTCCCCTCGCTCGACCTTGGGGGCTCAAATCCCGGTGCCAACAAACACAAATATTTATCCTCAAGGAAACCATAAAGGAAAAAACCCCGCAACTTCCTCAGAGATAGAATGAGCACCAATGGCAGTAGTAAAATTCCAAAACATAAATATGATCTTCGACAACTGATCTCTCTCACTTGTGCCAACACTTCCTCTCTCACTCATGCACCCCAGTTGAGTGAGTGTATATGTGTGTATAAATGAGGAGAGCCTCACTTCTATTTGTATTCTTCTGTTCACTTGATATTTGACTCAGTTATGTAGGCTCGAGTAATCCTAACTCAGTTATGTAGGCTCGCGAAACCACAACTAGGGTACTAATGACCCAACTTACAATAGAGGGGACTTCCTCATGACTTTTAGTAATTATCCCGATAGGAACATCAGGGTATAAAGAAATACAAGTGATTCTCCTGATAGGAGCATTGGGGATTAATGAAATACAATATATACAAGTGAATACATTCCGAAGTTACAAATACATCAACACTCCCTCTTAACTAGGAAGGTATTCTCTTGACACAATTCATTAGACAAGTCTTCTTCTCTGGATCATCATCAAAGCTTGATCATCACTGGATCATCATCATCACTGCTTCCACTATCTCGATCAAATGGTGCTATCTCTCAATTCTTCTCGTCACATGTTTTTCTACATAGCCAACCCTTTTTCATGTTGGTTGTAGGCTAGCTTCCATGTAGGTCTTCCTCTACAGAGCCAGTCCTTTTTTATACTGGATGTAGGCCTCTATAGAGAAAGTCCTTTTTCATACTGGATGTACCTCCACAGAGCCAGTCCTTTTTCATACTAGATGTGGGTCTCTAAAGAGCCAGACCTTTTTCATACTGGATGTAGGACACTATAGAGCCAGCCATTTTTCATGCTGGATGTACTTCCATAGAGCCAGTCCTCTTTCATACTGGATGTGGGTCTCTACAGAGCCACTCCTTTTTCATACTAGATGTAGGACACTACACTTATATATGACCATGGGCGTCCCTTCCTACCACCGTGTTAGAAGGGAACAACACTTACATCTTACCATGGGAGGAACCAATCCTACCACCATGTCAGAAGGGCATAACACTTACATCTGACCATGGGAGGAACCAATCCTACCACCATGTCAGAAGGTATCAACACTTAAATCTGACCATGGGAGGAACCAATCCTACCACCATGTCAGGAGGGCTCAACACTTACATTTGACAATGGGAGGAACCAATCCTACCACCATGTCAGAAGGGCTTAGCGCTTACATATGACCATGGGAGGCCTATCCTACCACCATGTCGCAAGGGCTCATAGACTCATCACTTCCCCTTAGAGGGAACCTCGATCTGGAGAACACCAAGCTTCTCCCTAAAGTACTCAAAGTTCACTCTAACCATTTCTAGAATAGAATCACATCAGGGCTAATTACATCCAAGGATAACCCACGAGTTTCGTCAGGACTGATTACATCCTAGGACAACCTACAGGACCGTTTACGTCTAAGAAACCTATGAGCTTCACCAGGATTTTATGCTCAAACAACCTGTTTAACCAGCTTTGCTAGAACTCCCTCTTTTGAGAGGTCTCGATCTGGATCACATACTCGAGCTTCACTGCTCCTCTCTTCATCATACAAAAAATGCAAGTGGAAACATATTTTTCCTTGGCTATACTCAGCACCATATAGGACTCATTCCTGCTAAACTAAGAGATCACACCTGATCCCATACTGAAGCAGTACCCCGAATTTCTCTTCCTATCAATCAAACTTCCTGTCCAATCCGAATCCACATAACCCTCCAAGTTAATCTTTTGATTCACTTCATACTTGAGCCCATAGTCAACTGTACCCTTTATGTACCTCACTGCATGCTTTGCAACCATTAGGTGAACATGTCTTGGATCTATCAGGAACATCAATTTGTTCACAACAAAGAAAGTATTTGATCTCGTATTCGTCAAATACATCAAGGACCCAGTCATCTGATGATACATCGTAGCATGAACTGACTATGATGAAGCATCACTCAATAGATTTAGGTTCAATGCCATAAATGTGGCCATGGCCTTGCAGTCCATCATCTCGAACCTTTGCAGGGTATCCATTGCATACTTCCCTTGTCCTACGGAGATTCCATTTGCACTCGGCCACACCACCATGCTTGGAAAGTAGTGCATCATATCCAAGTCCTTCATATCGAACTCGGCAGCAAGTCCCCTTCTTGCAACTTTAATGAGTTCCTCTTTTCTGTCAGGAACAAGTCATCGACATATAAGAGGAGCATCACTGGTCTTCTGGCTTCAACCTTGAAGTAAATATCAGAATCCGATTTACTCTCAGTAAATCCTAGAGTCATCAGTAAACTATCCATCTTGTCACATCATGTTGAACCTCAGGATATTCTGCAGTCATTCTCCCTATTCCTTTCATACTCTATGCATTGAAACATTATGTACTAGAGTGACAAGTAGCTTCCTCTGCTACTAATATTATATGTATCCATCTAGGGTCACTGGATACTAAGATCCTCTATCTTGAAAATGTTCTTCTCACACCCATCTGTGAGGTTGTCATCCTCTATAGGCTTTCATCTTCAACTTTGTAGCAAAGGTTAATATCTTCATCACTCTAGGTGATCTTCAAGCTCCTCATGTATGTGTTAGCCCATGGGTGCCTTCTAAGCTCGTACAATGCCTTCTTTAATTTGCACACATGATTCTGCCTGTCATGTGCCTCAACTCCCACTGGCTGCAAATGTCTCTTCGTAGTCTATGCCTTCTTTTTGTGAGAAGCCTTGTGCTATGAATATTTCCTTGTATCTGATGATGTTTCCATCTACTGCATGTTGTACCTTTTAGATTCATATGGAAGACATTACAAACTTCCCTTCAGGTCTCAACACTGCATCCTAGACATCATTCTTCTTGAACTGGTATTCTCCTTCCCTTTCTTCTTGGATACTTCTTCATAGCTGGAAGGTTTTTCATCAATGATGTCACTCAATAGTGTCACATAACTGCATTCGTCATATGATTCTTCATTCTTGGATTATTTCTCGAACTGTTGTCACTTGTGCTTTGGAACAAGTCTCGTCCTTCTTTTCTTGTAGGCAATTGTACGTGATCTTTCCTACAAAACAAATGCATTAGTTGTATGGTTAGAAACATTTCATAAAGCATATTCATAATGGAAAATTCTTATGCATAAATATATAATCATGCAACTATTTTAGCCAATACAACATTCATCCATATCTCATGGAAACTTTCTAGACGCCTTCAATCTCTACCATGACATCATTGAGATTGTGCACTAACCCAATATGTCAGCAAAGAGGTTTCATTCTAGATAAGTAGCAATGGAGAGTTGTATAGCACCATTAGCTACTTACCCATCACAAGCATATTAGTAGTACACTTTCATTAATGCAAACATTCTATCATGCATAATACATCAACTGAATATAAACAAATGCATAACAAAACAATATCATGAAATGACAATTGAATACTTATATTTATTTGCTTCTTGGGTAGACTCCTTTCAGCTTCATCATCTTCTCCATTCATAACAACACCATTTCTTATCCAAATGCTAAGATGGATAAGAGGTTCTACAAGAGTTGAGTCCTTCGTATTCCTCATCGCTTGAGGGATCTTCTTTGAATCATGAGAGCTATATCTTCAGTTTCTCCCATCTTCTCTTTCTCTTATTATGAGCCAAGATTCTTCTTTTGTTCATTCTTCCCAGAGTTTGTTGAAGGTAATCACTTCCTTCTGGTGTACACATTCCTCAAATGAATGAATCCCATGATCATAGGACGCCATTCAAGGTGGTTATCACAACTTCTACAATCTCTACTTCTTCATCCACTGCTTCAAGTTGTTCTTTGATTTGAGAGACCCTTGTAAGGTATGACTGTATGGTCTCTGCATTCTGGATCTTTACATTCTTCAACTGGCTTATCAAAGTCATCTTCTGATTTATGCTCTTCCCTTCAAATAGCTTGTCAAGGAATCAAACATCTCTTTAGGTGTCTTTAGGGAAGACACTTGTGGTATAAGGTGATCCTTGATTGAAACATTAATGATCTTCTTAGCCTTGACCAAGTTCTTCTTGTGTAAGGCTTTAGCCTCATTTCACTCTGGAACTAGGACCTCTCCACTTATGTAGTCATCCAATTCATTTTCTTTAGTGAAATCCTATACTTCCATGCTTAGAAGTTTTCATCTTCACCATGCTTGTCATCAAGATAGTGTGATTAGTCATCTTGAAATGAGAACCTCAACTGTAAGTAGCAAAAGATTAGATCTTACCGATTTGAGGTGTCCATCTTGGTTCTGGATCTAGATGATCTAGGGTTTGTCAGAGAAACCCTAATTTTCAAAACTTGGAATTTCAAAATTCTAATTGGATAGAAAGATAGAACTATTTAAGGTGAGCAGTCCAATGTACTCCTTTTCTGAAAACAGTGGAGGAAAACTCCCAGAACATGAAGCCTTAGTTTTCCAATTTCTTCTGCAGAAATTCTTGATACCGTTTCTGCAGTATCTCCGAAAGTACTAATCCTCTATGTCTGAAATTTCATACTAAGGTATCCTCATTTGTCCTCTCTCCAACAACACAAATTTTATCAGAATTGGTTCACCAATTGGGACTTATGATAGTTTTCCCACGGTGACTTAATTCAGGACTGTTCAACATAGAAAACTTGTACGGAATGACACGTGTCACTGTTTCACTTTCATTGTTTGTTTACCACAAAAAGTATAGTCCGTTCCCTATCTAGAACATCTTGAAAATTTTCATTTGGAACTTCCTATCCCACTATACAACAATGCTCCCTAGGTGTCCTATTTAGGGATGAATCCCAGAAGAGGCTGGAACCCTGATTGTGAGGAATATATCTCCCAGAATATAGAGAATCTGAGTCTGAAATTTTTACACAAGGTACAAAAGGATTTTATATTTGGCCTGTGAACATTTCGGCCCCTAATACTTCTTCAATCCTAAGATATAGAGAATTTACCAAAACTACCAGTTTTAGTATTTTAGGGTTTTTCAGGCTCGAGGTCAAACTAGGGTTTGGATTTTCGAGAGTTTCACTCAACCAAAAAATTTGACCTTGGTATCTAAAATTTGATTTTGATGAGGAGAGCAATCCTATGCCAGGCTCACTTAAAAATTCCTCTTCTGTAAAAAGCCCTAATTTCGCGCATAAAAAACTGAAAATGCCCGGAATTGAATTCTGCTTCGACAGAAAGATGCGCCCTTCAATGGAGAGTCAGCCTAGCCTCCTTTTGCTGATGGATTGTGGAGAGAGACCCAAAAATTAAGAATCCCTAGTTTCTATAGCTGCACAATGTCTTATTCTCAGGTTATCTCTGATACCATGTTAGATTTTATCAATTTTACAATATGATCTTAGGATCTTATCTGAGAGAATAACATGCACATCAATCAATCACAAGAGACAATAGACAAAAATATTTATCCTCAGGGAAACCATAAAGGAAAAAACCCCGCAACTTCCTTAGAGATAGAATGAGCACCAATGGCAGCAGTAAAACTCGAAAACATAAAGATGATCTACGACAGCTGATCACTCTCACTTGTGCCAGCACTTCCTCTCTCACTCATGCACCCTAGTTGAGTGAGTGTATATGTGTGTAGAAATGAGGAGAGCCTCACTTCTATTTATATTCTTCTGTTCACTTGATATTTGACTCAGTTATGTAGGCTCAAGTAACCACAACTAGGGTACTAATGACCCGACTTACAATGGATGGGAATTCCTCATGACTTTTAGTAATAATCTCGATAGGAACATCGGGGTACAAATAAATACAAGTGATTCTCCCGATAGGAGCACCGGGGATCAATGAAATACAATATTATATATAAGTGAATACATTCCAAAGTTACAAATACATCAACACTACCAAGTGGATATGACTGTACTAACTGAACCTCTATCTCATGGTGCCTCAATCAATATCAGAGTCTAATAAATCAACTCCTAGATCTCCAACAACTCAATCAATCAGTGACAGCTATTTAAATCAGTGCAATTGAGTGTGGTAGGTGGGAAAAGGTGCCTACTTCACATGCAACCATGCATTATCCATGCAAAGCTTGTGCTAACTAACTAATTGTGAACTAATTGAAAGTAAATGGGGGCTAACTAAGACTGACTAGTACTAACTCCAACTAACTAAAGTAGGTTGGTGTCCGACGGGACTCCCAGTAGCTCCTAAAATGTAGGGATTGGTCTAGGAGGCGCTCAAACTGATGCATGCACATGTAGTAAGTGGTAGATAACCTCTAGTAGTGTTCCCCACATTCTAGTGACTGGTACATGTGGCCCCATTAGGCCAAGTGAACCCAATTGTACTAGTGGACCCAAATAATTAGTTAAGGTTCCTAAGTTATGATAATTAATCTAATAGAAATTTGACCAAGGGAGGATTAATAATCCTAACACCCCCCTTGAATCCTAACTTGGAAAATTATGGGCCATGGTAATAAGACCATAGCTCACCCAAATACAATCTAAAAGATAATAAAAATTGCTTCTTAATACAACCAAGGAAACATGTGAAAACCTCATGGGAAACTCCCCCCCCCCTCAAAATAAGCAAGAAATAACAAACTGCAAGCTATCTTTAGAAGAAATAAGATTCCTCCTTAGAAAATTAAATTGAGCAAAAAAAATGCTGCAAATTTATAGTGCTATGTAGCAGCATGGTCCATCAGTGGAGCTCTCAATGTACATATAAACTGATGACTTAGTTTGTCTCTTTTGGATGGTGAAGGTAGGGAATGATCAAGTTTCAAATTCTGTGGGCCATGTAGTTGATCATTCACCATCATCAAGTAGCACCGACCCGGAACTCTGCTGCACCATACTGTAGAGAGTGAATCTGTGAGAGATAGTGCAACATTATCATTACGATACTGGGACCTTGTTCTTCTTATGTCTTCTGGAACTCCAGTACCACTTCCAGCTGAATCAAGAATCTTTTGAGCCCATTTGGGTTTAGGCTTCTGATTAGGAATAGGTACTGGATCTGGATCTCAAATTTCTTGAGATTCAGTCTCAATAATAGGACCATGCTGAATGTGATCTTCTTCATCTGAATCTGAAACCTATAGCACATCATCATCATAAAAAATAGGTGGAGAAATAGTTATATCTTCTTGTTCTATTGGAGGAGTATCATGCTGCTGATATTCTTCGAATTGGACACTTCTTTTAATGAAGCATCTTTTGGTTGCAACCTCCATCAGTTTGTAAGCTTTTGCATCTTCTACATATCCCAGTAGAATGCATTCGCTACTTTGGGCTTGGAAGGCCTTCCTCTTGTCAAGTGGTATTCTGGCCCAAGCTTTGGAACCAAAAACTCTCAGATGAGAGACATTGGGATTATACCCACTCATTGCTTCGAATGGAGTGACCCAACCAATGACTTGTGGGGAACCCTATTCTACAAATACGAAGCATAGTTTACTGTTTAAACCCAAAGAGAAGAAGGTAGATGTTTGGAATAGACAAGGCATGTTTCCACCTCTTTCAGTGATCTATTCTTCCTCTCAACCACACCATTCTACTGTGGTGTGTATGGAATTGAGTGTTCCATTCAAATCCCCTCTGATTCACAAAAACTATGGAAATATCCTTTGATGTAGTCTCCTCCTTTATCAAATCTTATTGACTTGATCTTCTTATTGAAATTGTTCTCAGCCATAGCCTTAAAAAATTTAAAAGTCTCAAAAACTTATGATTTTTCTTTCATGAAGTAGATCCAGTAGTACCTAGAAAAATCATCAATAAAGGTGAGGAAGTACTTGGAACCACTAATGGAGTTTGTGGGAATAAGTCCCACTACATTACTATGTATCAAATAAAGTATAGAAGAAGCTCTATGTGCCTTCCCAACATCATACTTCTTTTCTGGATGCTTACCTACCAAGCAACCAACACATACTCCATCGGAAGTTTGGATCAAGGGAAAACCTTCAACCATTTTATCATTGTGGAGTAGCTTCATATATTTGAATTTGAGATGGATAAATCTCTCATGCCAAATATTGCTAGTGTTTTTATCATGAGACAATAAAGCTGTAGGAGGAGAAACATGTCAGACATGTGAGAACTCATAAACTTTGGTAGAGTGATTTGCAATACCTTTCACTACAAGTTGTCCAGTGGATTTTTATGTAATCTCAACTATCTCTGAATAGAATGTAACTCTCTTGGGAAAGCCTGTATGAGTCATCTGATAAACATATAATAGGTTAGCAACAAAGGAGGGCACATATAATACATTCTTGAACTCACCATGCTTCACTCTGATTGAGCCCCTTCCTTCTGCTGGAATCTGGGAATCATCTCCAATGTGAATGTTAGGCCCCTTTTATAGTGAGAGGGTAGAGAAGGATTCTTTGGAAAAAACCATGTGGTTGGAAGCTCCTAAATATATTATGTATGTCAAGGATGGAGAGATAGTTGCTTTCAAAGCATGACACCTTTCAATATCTTCTATCTATGGTTCTTCATCAGGCTTCTTTATTGTTGGGGAATCAATGTTATGTTGCTTGAGAAGAGATGACATTTCATCAAGTTCCTTCCTCATACAATGATATTCAAGATGGTACCCCTTTTCACAATAGGGACATAACTTCTTTTCAAACTTCTTCTTCTTAGAGCCGAAGGCCCCTTCGGAAGTTTGTTGATTCTGTTTAGGCTTCGAATTAGCTTCTTTTGGCTCCTTCTTCTTTGATTTCCCCTTTTATTGTGCTTTGGAAGAGTCAGTAACTAGGAGGTATTGATGAATCCCATTCACATCGACTTGTCTTTCTCCTTGATTAAGGACTCATAAAAAGAATCTAATGAAGGAACTTTCCAATTAGGAAAGCTTTCCCGCTTGGAATGAAATATGGAAACAAATACAGAATACTCAGGGCCTAGTTTGCTGAGTATGGAAAGGATATTTTTCTCATCCTTATGCTCTATTCCACACTGTCTGCATTGAAGTACTGGAGACTTGAATTTAGTAAAGAATTGCTCAATAGTCTCAAAACTGCTGGGGTGTAAATAAACCAACTCATTCTCTAGAATGTGTCCCTGAATCTCATCTTGTTTGTTAAACAAGATATCAAGCTTTTCCCAAGCTTCTCTGGGAGTCCTCAAGCCTTCTAGGTGGAAGAGGAGATCTATATATATATAAGTACATAAGTACCCGAATGCTTCATCACAACGGTTCAAAAACTTGTTCCTTTCAACTGGCTGATGAGGCTCAAGATCCCATCCATGTATGATCCTGTGATAACCATGATTGCACTAGTCTAGCTACATATCAATCCTCCAATCAATAGAATTGAAAGTTGTGAGATTCCGTGGTTCAGGAGTTTGAGAACTCATAATTTCTCCGGCTGAATGACTGCAAAAATTTCACACAAGCTACATAGGACCTGTCAATTGTTAGTGCAAAACACACTAAAACATTTGAACTATTAGAATCATGCTTTTCCTCTCAACATGAACATATTTTCAGGGTCTGTCATGTCCTCTCTGCTACTCTAAATAAATCTAGAGCTAGCAAATCATCATAGGGGACTTCTGTGGAAACCCAACTGCTTCTGATGTTCGATGGGGAGAAACAAGCATGAAACCTGCCTGAGAAGGCTCTGATACCATATTAGAATTTGAATGCCATTCAAATCTTCAAGAAGTTAGTTCTAATAATGTTTGCAGCAAATGGAGAATGAAGATACAAACTGAACAAAACAAACCACATAGGAAACAAATGAGTAGTCCTCAATATTTTACAGTATCATTCACAATAATAAATCCGGTGTTACAATAGTTTACAAGTAGGAAGGATTCAAATGCATTAGGGAGAAATTCGAATCTACCAAGTGGATATAATTGTATCTAACTGAACCTCTAATTCATGGTGCCTCAATCAATATCAGATTCCAATAAATCAATTCCCATATGTCCAACAACTCAATCAATCAATGACAACTAGTTAACTCAGTGCAACTAAGTGTGGTAGGTGGGAAAAGGCACCTACTCCGCATGCACCCATGCATTAGCCATGCAAAGCTTGCGCCAGCTAACTGATTATGAACTAACTGAAAGTAACTAAGGGCTAACTAAGAATGACTAGTACTAACTCCAACTAACTGAAGTAGGTTGGTGCCGAGACTCCTAGTTGATCCTAAAATGCAGGGATTGGTCTAGGAGGCACCAGAACCGATGCTTGCACATGTAGTAAGTGGCAGTTAACCTCTAGCAGTGTTCCTCACACTCTAGTGATTGGTACATGTGGCCCCATTAGGCGAAATGGACCCAATTCTACTAGTGGACCCAAATAATCAATTAAGGTTCCTAAGTTAGGATAATTAATCTAATAGACATTTGACCAAGGGAGGATTAATAATCCTAACACTTTGTTCTTTTCCTTAAGTGGAAATCATGAAGAGATGATTTATGTTGCTAATGATTATCCTTTTATGGTTGTTCAAAGTGGTTATGTTGAATGTTATAATGGTCAAATATCCAATGTATATCATGTTCCTATCTTGAGTGAAATTTTTTTGTCAGTTGCTCAACTACAAAGACTAAGAATATTGGCGAGTTTTGGTCAGATCACTTTATCATAAAGGATCCAAGTATTGGGGAGCATTTTTTTCTTCAGGGTACTTGGATCCCAAATATGTACTTTATATGTTTTGTGACTCTCCCCTACCGACTACATTGATTACATCAACCACAATGACTATACCGAGTGGATCAATTGCACACATCGCTCAAACTATCGACAAAAGTCAAACCTAGCATGAACAACTTGGACATTTGAGTTTTCAAAGTTTGGAAATGATGGTAATTGATAACATGTTCATTGGTCTCTGAATGACTTTCCTGCTTGATGGAGTTTGTATAGGATGTATTCTTATAAAACATTACCAGGAACCATTTGATTCAGGGAAATCATGACATGAATAAAATCAACTGGAGCTTGTTCACATTGATCTTTGTTTACATGAAAAAACCTTCATTAACAGGTGTGAGGTATATTTTGATATTCATTGATTATTTCTCTATATTTACATGGGTATATTTATTGAAGAACAAGACAAGTCTTTGAAAGATTCAAGGAATTTAAGGCACTGGTTGAGAAGCAATGCAACCAATCCATTAAATGTTTAAGATTAGACAATGGTGGTGAATATGCGAGTTGATAGTTAGCATATTATCTCTCATAAAATTATATTTCTTGGAAAACATCTATCCCTCACACCCTCAGCAAAATGGAGTCACTGAGAGGAAGAATCAAACTTTCATAGAAATGGCTTGGTTGCTGCCGTAGATCATCAATATCCTAATGAATTTTTTGGAAAAAGTTATTTATTGTTCAAGATATCTCCTAAAATTGGTTCCAACTAGATCCATTGTGGACATGAATCCATTTGAAAAATGCAATGGAAAGAAACCCTCTGTCAAACACCTGAGGACTTTTGGATGTATTTGTTAGGCACATATCAATGATAACTACAAGAAGAAATTGGATTGAAAGAGTCATGCTTACATCATGATGGGACACTCTAATGAGTTGAGAGCATATTGTTTGTTTCACCCTATCAAACAATAGTTCATCTTAAGAAGAAGTGTGATATTTGATGAAAATATTGCACGTAATAAGGTGTTGAATTCCTCTTCTAGTCTATTGCATAATGATCCATTTTGGATTCTCAAAGAGTCTGGATCAATTGTTCCCATTTATGGAGTCTATATTTGTTGCCTATATGTATTTTCTCACTCATTCATTATGTAATAAATGCAATATAACATGTTGATGTGTTATTGTAAGATCTAATGTCTTATCTTTAATTATTTGCACATTTATGACATGATTTTATCACATTAATGTTTTGCACAATTATGACATGATTGGTTATAGGTGGTCGTGAGAGCATGTCAACCAGCTTGTTTCTACTTCGCTTCTTATACTTGATGATTAGATGAAATTGTTGTAAGAATCCCATCCACTTATAATGTATGGTCTATTTTAACTTACTCTGGTCCTACAAATACTGCAACAACTAGTAGTGTGAATGATGGTATCCTTTCCCATCAGATAGTGCTTCTACTTATTAACATCTTGAACCAATTCATAGATTTCCATATCATAAGTAAGGTATTTCAATACACTACCAAGGAATATTTTAGAATGATATCATGTCCTCTCTCTCCTTGCATCAAAACTACTCCCATATCATACCCACTTGCTTATGTCTCCAATTCAAAAGGATTCTACAAATTAGACAATGCAAGGACTAGTCCTTCACTGATCTTTCACTTTAGCTCTTCAAATATATTTTTTTTATTCTTCCCCCACTGGAACCCCTTGCTAATATTGTTATGGAATACATGGGTGCAACCACAACTAAAAAGGAAGACATGAAATTCCGAAAGTATTGGATTGCTCCCAAAAATATCTTAAATTCAATGAAATTTGTAGGATTAGTCCACTTAGTGATGGCCTCCATATTTTCATGATCAGTATTAAGTTATCCTACAAAAATATCATACCCAAAATACAACAAGGACTGTTGGACAAATTCACATTTCTTAAGGTTTTCTGGGAGTTGATGTTTTTTTTCAGAGTGTCCAACAACTACTTGAGATGTAAGATATGATATTCCCATCAAGAACGATAAACTAATATTTCATATAGATATACTATAATAAATGGATCTAAGGAATGTAATAATATATTATGAACCATTAATATAAACCATGTCCTAGTATTGAAGGTAGTCTTCTAGGTTTCTTCTTCCTTCACTTGCACCTAGTGGTATCCCGATTTGAGATCCAACTTGGTGAAGTGCTTGGCATGCTGCAATTGGTCTAATATATCATCGATCCTTGGGCAATACATTATAGGTATTTGTGATGTACACAAATCAGAATCTAGGCACACCAAATCAAAACTCAACCAAAGTGACTAATATCCGATACCATTGTGATATTCCAAACCAGGGATGGCCTAAAACACCAACTCAAAATATCTGAAATAATGTCTATATCATGCTGCTACATGTATAATATAATTTGCAGAAGGATTATAGTCTACTTTTGGTTTGCATTGAAGACACATTAACTCAAAGGAAAAAATGAGAGACTAGAAATGGGGTTTTGGAAGGTTAGGAGAGTATGGAAGTTAAGTAAGGGTTATGGAAGGGGTATTTGGTCTATATAATTTCAATGTATGTAACCGTATTTTTTTCAAAAAAAATAATAGGTCTATTTGGTTATTTTGGACTCTAGGAGTGGAATTTAGCAGTTTTGGGACTACGCAGATACCTTTTACTCAACCCAATTTTAACCAGGTCAAATGAGACCAAATTTCTGATATAAAGGTTGTCTCTAGAACAATTTTCTATCTAGTTTCCATATATTGACTCATATTTTGGATTTTATTAGAATGTGTCACATTTTTTTATCGAAATGAAAAAGCTAGTCAGATTTGTCTAGTGAAAGAGAAAAGGTAGGGACAAAACAAGGAAGGGAAAGGATATGAAGGGTAGTCCAGGGTTTTCTCTAGGGTATGGATATATGTGGACTTTATAAAGTTACAATAATTCTCAAAAAGTGACAAGGGTGAGTTTGGGTGATTGGGGAGTGAGATAGAGTAGCAAGAGTGAGGAGAGAGAGTGTGTGTTTCTAGCCTTCCAAATGGAACAAGAGACTTACGATTTTCTATAAGAGTGGCATGTATAGGTAAATACACATTCCAATGATCATATGCAAGCATTATACAGGGGTATGGAAACACATTTATCATTTAATTAACTTATTCCCGAGAATTAGAAATTTTAGACATGAAACTGGGCACATTAAAATAAAGAGAGATGGAAGAGAACATTTAGAGATTCACTAGCTCAAGAATCCACTACAAAACATACTAGGACCATTTATGTTTCAAAAACTACTACAACTGAAGTATACTCCAAGGTTACCTGGGTACACCAGCATATGCAGTCTGGATCCTTTTACTAGCTTTTGGACACAATAAGCAATTTTGAGACACAGGAGGAACCAAAAGGAGATTCTTATTTTTAGAAGGGGCCAGAATCGACCATGTACATCAATAGGTATGTGCTAAGAGAAACAATGATAGGAAAAAATGTAATATAGAGCATGAGAGAGACAATAGATAGAAGAGAATAATGGACCAAATTCCTCTACTCAACACAATGGTACCATGATGAAGTTTGAACCTGAATGCACCTGCATGAAATAAATATATCTCTTCATCACTATGAGAAGAGAAGGGTGCTTAACTCCACTTCACCAATTCTTTGGATACTATATGCAAAAGGGGGACATCACCCAACTATCATCAAGGGGAGCATCTCCTAAGACTAGGAAGCTCAAATCATCCCTCACACACAGTATCCAAATACAGGATGCCTTTACCCTTACACCTCTGTCTCTTTTATAGCTTGATATGTCCCCAATACAATGGGAGAATGCCACGGGTCAATGAAAAGAATGTTCCAAAATCCATTTTAGGCAATGCCATAGAAACATACCATGGAACACTAAAAAGCCATGCACTAGGTAATTATTGCTCCACTAACTTCCTAAGGGCGTCCATTGAACCAATTACTCATTAAATGCCCAATTAATTTCATAATTACCTCTTTGAATTAATTAAGTAGGAAAAACTTCTTGAATTAATCCCCTTTACCTATTCTTTCCTGCAAAATCGAATTAGGGGTCTCATGTGGCAAAATTACCACATAATAATGATTTTTGAGAACCTTAGGATAATTTTACTTATGCGATTTAATAATTTTTTCTACCATTTTAATTTTTATGAATTTTTCTTAGGTGACCTTGGCCAATTTCCTTAGGCCAAAATTGGGAACATGGTAGTTCTCCACTCCCAAATTTTATTTTCCTAGA
The DNA here is from genome assembly GCA_001517045.1 of Pseudotsuga menziesii. Taxonomy (NCBI): domain Eukaryota; kingdom Viridiplantae; phylum Streptophyta; class Pinopsida; order Pinales; family Pinaceae; genus Pseudotsuga; species Pseudotsuga menziesii. The sequence continues at coordinate 72,998 of LPNX011030003.1, read as the reverse complement.
GAAATGAAGAAACCTTAGGTAACAACCACCACATCATCAATTCCTTCCATCCCCACATCCAACTACATCATGGGCCATACATACATACATCAACTGAAGGAAGTGATATTTGCATGCACCAATGTTGTATGCAACTGCAAACCAACTACCATGGAGACTCATCATCACTAACCAAGATAATAATATCACCCATATTCCTAAACACCTGGAGAATCATGAATGAACATAGAAAGTGTGCTATCCATCTTCATATTTTAAGTCCCCGACTACCCCTTTAGAATCATACTCTAAAGGAATAGCTCCATATTCTCCACCGTCATACCATGCATCTAGTGAATAATAAGTACGTATTCCAGGATCCCAAGTGATCCTCGAGAATACAAGGTGCAATATTTATTCTCCTTTGCAATGCATAAGACTCACATGGAATTCATCATAATACCCTGCAAGAAGAACATAATTCCATCCAAAAATGTGTTTCCCATGTAGGAAACTATCATCATCTGCTACAAATATGAACTCATGAAAATATGGTTTCTTCATCAATCCAATTACCCCAACAATGCTCCAAGTGAGCTGGATATAATGCATGAAGATACCGCGGTCCCACTATTAGCGCACTCTCCTAGTGCAAAATGCCATCAGAAGAAAAACAATCAAGTATGTGATGCTAGGATACCAATGCTTGCTCACTCTATCAATGAGTATTTCTAATACAAGCAAATATACAAAGTGTGGGATGCAAAATATCCCACAATACACATCATCAAAGAGGGTGATACATCACGGGGAGAGATACCAAGATCCCAAGTTCTAATGTGCATTTCCCCATACATCATAGATACATCATGATACAAAGATATGTCATCATGGAATACAACAAGATTATCATGAAACATAGGGAGATACAATAATGTGCCATCACAAAAATAGGCATGAGTGCCAATGTGGCTCATCCAAGCAAGTATACCATCATGTGCCAAATGTACACAAGAACCAAGTAACCAATTGGATATGTTCCAATGACATAGGTGAGTGTCCCATGTCCTATAATGTTTCTCCAAGGATGTGTGAGAGGTGTAAAGTAATGTTGACATGTGTCCTTTCACCCAAACAATAGATGAAGTAATTCTCCCATAAAGTAAGGATCCAAAAGAACATTGAGCCTTCAGGCGGCCCAATGAAGTACATCCATGAATAAAAGTGACATAAAATAAAAATGGATGTATATGCTGCAATAATAAACAAAGTATCCATGGATCCCACTATCTCAACTGCGCTTCTCCAAGTGGTAGTTTCAATGATGGAAAAATGTAGTCCTAAGGAATATTGGGATCCCACTATCTAGTATGCATGGCCCCAAACTTCAAAATCACAAGGAAAGATACATGATCAGAAGAAATGGAAAAGTCACAATACCATGGGAGTTTGTCACTCCTAATGAAAAACAAGAGCTCTATACAACTCTCCCAAAAAGAATGCAACTCAACATTATAGGGTTGAATCAAATAGAGACTTTTCATCTCAACATACATCACCTCAAGGTGAGGCCAAATCCAAATAAGTATCTCAAAACTCATAGGAAGGTTCTTATGTTCCCACTGCACACAAGAATAAAAAATGACATCAATGAAGCTCAAGTGACAATGGTGAAAATTCCATGTCCAACCATAAGAAAGGTAGGCGTCATCCAACAAATGAATATTCCCATGTTTCTCACAAGAAAATGATACATCAAAGAGACCTCCAAGAATGCAAGTAGGAAATACAAACATGTGGCTCATCATCTAACTAGGAAATGGAAAGACACTCAACCCAAAAGATTCAAGTGGATACATCCAATGGCTCAACTCTTGAAACCTATGGGTCATGGGCCTCATCAAATGTGGTCTCTATGTCACCCACATATAAATATGGACATACACAAGTATATGTCCCCATGGAACCTTGGCACCCATCAATAGGTACCTCATCATGACACCCATCTGTAGGTATCTCATCATAGCATCCATCAATAGATTCTCTTAGATCTAGGTCCATTGTAGAATGTATCTCCAAATGATGTTCAATATTTCTTGTACTCCTTGTGCAAGCTATTACAACATTCTTCCTCATGAGCCACTTCCTAGGCACATGTTCTTTTGTATTCTTGCTAGTCTCTTTGGGATCTTCATATTTTTCTTCTTCTTCTTCCTAGGTGGCTCTTGGTCCTTCTCCCTGACTCTGGATATATTTGGGAACACAACCACATCCTTCTCATCAAATTTGGATTCCTTTGGTATAAACCATGTAGGAAATTCTTTGCACATCTTATCTACCATTTGCACAATCCTCTCTTTGCTTTCTCTACAATATGGGTAACAAAATAATCTTTGGATCTCTTCAGTGCAATACTCTCAGAAAGATAAGTACTTATGAATATACTATCTCAAAGCATGGTATGCAAATAGGTAGCCAAAAGGTTCCTTTGGATTCACATTATTATAAAAGAATCGATACCTTGAAGAGTGAGGCCTCTTGTAATCATAATAGATAGGATCATAAGAATGATCCACATGCCCTTATGTGCACTGACGAGATGAACTTCTCTTGTCCTCATACTTTCTATAGTATTCCTCATATTGCTCATTATAGTCCAAATTCTTTGAAAAATGTTTCTCATACTATTCATAGTAAGGAATGGCTTCAATTATTCTTCAACTTTCCATAGGAGTAGAGGAAAGTGCTCTGATACCACTGTGATGTACCTAAATCAGAATCTAGGCACACCAAATCAAAACTCAGCCAAAGTGGATAAGATTTGATACCATTGTGATGTTCCAAACTAGGGATGGCCTGAAACACCAACTCAAAATATATGAAATAATGTCTCTAGTGTATTGCTACAGACATGATATCATTTTTAGCAGGATTATGGTCCACACTAACTCAAAGGGACAAAGGAGAGGCTAGAAATGGGGGTTCAGAAGGATAGTATATTATATAAGTTAGGAAAGGGTTATGGAAGTGGAATCAGGTATCTAGAATTTCATAGTATATAATATTAATTTCTACAAAAAACTGTAGAGGTCAATTTGGTTGTTTTGGACTTTGGGAGTGGAATTTAGCAGTTTGGTACTGCGCAGTTTCCTTGTATTCAACCCGATTTTAACCAGGTCAAATGGGACCCAATTTTAAAAGGAATGTTGTATATGGACTAATATTTGTCTAGTTTCCATATCTAGTCTCATATTTTGTATTGGATGACTGGAAGTCACCTTATTGATCGAAATGCAAAAACTAGTCATATTTGGCTATTGAATGAGCAAGGGTAGGGAAGAAACAAGGAAAGGGGAAGGATATGAAGGGTAGGATGGGTTTTTATATAGGGTATGGAATTATTTGAACTATGTAAAGGTACAATAATTATCAAGAAGTGACAAGGGTGTGTTTGAGTGATTTGGGAGTGAAATAGAGTAGCAAGGGTGAGGAGAGAGAGTGTGTGTTTCTAGCTTTCCAAATGGAAAAAAGATACTTTCAATTTTATGTAATAGTGGCATGTATAGGTAAATACATATGCCAATGATCATATTCAATAATTATACATGGGTACATAAACACATTTATCATTTAATTAACTTATTCCCAAGAATTAGCAATTTTAGACATGAAATTGGGCACATTAAAATAGAGAGAGATGGAAGAGAACACTTGGAGATTCACTGGATCAATAATCCACTTCACAACGTGCTAGGACCATTTATGTTTTGAAATCAGATATATCTAAAGTATAATCCAAAGCTACCTGGGTACACCCACATATGTAGTATATATCATTTTACTAGCTTGTGGACATAATAGATAGAGATACAAGAGGAACCAAAAGGAGCTTACTACTATTAGAAGGGGACACAATGGACCATGTAAATATGTAGGGATGTGCTAAGAGAGGCAATGATAGAAAAACATGTAATATAGAGAAGGAGAGAGACAAAATATATAAGAGAATAATGGACCAAATTCCTTTGTTCAACACAATGGCACCATGACAAAGCTCGAATGTGAATATAATTGCATGAAATAAAAATAAAATAAAAATATATTTGTAGCACTATGAGAAGAGAAGGGTTATCAAATACACTTCACCAATGTCTTGGCTACTAGATACATAAGGGGGAATTACCCAACTATCATCAAGGGGAGAATCACCCAAGGCTAGGAAGCTCAAAGCATTCCTCACACACAATATCCAAATACATGATGCCTTTCTCCTTGCACCTATGTCTCTTTTATATTGACATGTGTCCAATACCATGGGTCAATGGAAACCATGTTATAAAATAAATTTTAGCCAAGACCATTGAAAAATACCATGGAACACTCCAAAACCACGCATTGGGTAAATATTGCTCCACTAACTTCATGAGGGCGCCCTTTGACCCAATTACTCTTTAAATGCTGAATCACTTTCATAATTATTCATGAATTATCCCCTTTATATATTTTTTTCTTTCAAACTCAAATTGGGGTCTCATGTGGCCAAATTATATTACAATAATTATTTTTGAGAACCTTAGGATAATTTTACTTAGGCAATTTAATTATTTTATCCACCATTTTATTTTTATGAATTTTTCCTAGGTGACCTTGACCAATTTTCCTTAGACCAAAACTGGGAACATGACAATATTGAGGGGGTGAAGTAGGGTATAAGGGGGCTTATATGTATTAGGGGAGTATAAAATAGGGCATTTAGTAAAAATAATGGATATTTAGTGAAATTTTCTTGTTTTTAAATTGGAAATATGTATTTTGAGGGGGGTTCAACAAAAGGATTTTGGTAGGTATTTATCAATATCTAGTGAAATTAGGGGCATTCTTTCATATCCCATGAATGAAGTCTCTATGGCATAATTTAACTAAGTGAAGACCCTGTGGCATTGTTACATGACTCTGAGTTTTTGCATCCTTATTTACCCATCCCAATGAGGACGAACTAATATTATCATGTAATTCTTATCCATACCAAATCATATACTATGACATTTTCCTATGAACTTAAATTGAATAGAGTGTCAATATTGGTATGGATGACCTGGATATTGATGTGGAAGAGTTTCATCATCCCTTTATCTTCCATGGGGCGAAGGATGCTCATATTCACCTCCTTCTACACTATGGTACTTATAATATTCTTGTCCACAGTTGAGATTTTTTTAACTCTTTACTTGACTCCGTGGCTAGAAGGTTCTTCTTCTTTGCATCCATATTGTGATTCTTTGGGTTCAGCTCTGGATGGAGATTCTGACACTTTCATTCATTGTGAACACTAATATTACAATGAATACAATGCTCTTTCAAATCCTTACAGTGATGTTTCATGGTTGTAGTCTTCTTCTCCTTTAACTTCTACTTCTTCTTCCCCTCCTTGGTAGCATGTTGGATCTCTTTCTTTTTAGGTATTATGCTTGTACACAAGATTCATCAATTGAACTGGGATTGAATAACATCACTTTCTTCTGTACAAGACTATGTAACCCCCCTATATACTTGAGAAGTACGTATGGGTTCTTGGGTGAGATATCTATCATGATAGCCATCTTCATGAACTTTAAAGTGTATTATTGGAAACTTTGGCCCTACCTTTGCTTGAAGTAATGCTAACATATCCATTGGTCCTATACATACATAATTGGGTAGAATTAGGGCTTGATGAGGTTTTTAAAGTAAACCCACTTAGTTACTAGTTTTTCACCCTCTAGCCTAAGTGCTTCCATCTGGATTTCCCACCAGGTTAATGCATGACCCTCTAACTTTAGTGGGGCATATGAGATATTTTGATCCTCAACTATTTGACAGATTGGTGGGTGTGGAGCTGAATTTAGGTATTTTATGTTCGACATTTTGATCTCTACTCTGAGATCATCCTCAGGAGACCAATAGAAGCTTGGTGAAAATAATATTTCTCGATTTCTTTTTAAATATAGAATAGATGTTTAATATTATTAATTTTAGATTAGGTTAGCTTGGTTACTTTTAAATTCTATCTATTAAAGTTATTAGTTTTTAGGGTTTGATTACCAATTAGGGGTTTAATTTTTCTTTTTACCTTAAGGTTTCTCATGTTATTTAATTATAGTCATTTTTTATAAATAGATTGTTAGTTAGTTTGATTGTTACCGTTAATCCTAAGGTCATGTAGAAGAGGTTTCCATGTGTCACTGAGTTTAGTACCGTCGACTCTATTAAGGAAGTCTAGGGCAATGTTAATTTTGATTTTCTCCCTGACTTTTCATTTAGTTAGGCTCTCTTCTTTAGCGATGACTATGGATATCTCAAGAAAGATATGGTGTTTGGTAATGTGAGAATGTAATCAATAATTTAGTTTTAATGTGTCAATCTCACCTTGTTTTTTTTTTTTTTGGACCAAAACTGAGGGTTAGATTAAAAGAAATCCTGAAAATCAGCTTCCAGGGACTGAGTTACATTGAGAGATTCCCTGAGCAAGACAGAGAATTCTGACAAGATAGCAGAGACCAATGTTGACCAAAATTGACCCAATTGAAGTCTAGCTGTTGCAAGGACTTACCCACACGCTTACGACATAGCTTAACGACCGGCAAAGCATAGGAACAGGGGAGACAAGCTCAATTACAAAGGAGGGAGCTTCATAATTGAAATTAAGGTAATTAGAAATCCAATTTGGAGAGGAACCTCTGACCGGCGAGCTCCAAAGCTGTAAATCATCGATCAGTGTCTCCAAACAAGTACGCAGCCTCTTTGATCTGGAAGAGATAGCATTCTTGGGTGTCAGCAAGTCCTTCTGATTCGTGTTCAAACGTTTCTTTGCATCCACTCGATCCACAGGAGAGAAAAGGAAGTCTGCCCAATTCTTTGTTATGAGGCTGGATCTTTCCTTAGTATTCCAGTTTGCCCATACGATTTTCCAAAGACTTAGATCATGGAGGGCAATCACAGAGTCACCACCGAGAGGAGAAAGGTAGATTACAGCGAGAGAGTACTTGATAGCATGGTTTGGAATGGAATTTGACTGAGCAAGATAGACTCGGACTTCCCTAGGACAACAAGCAGGTATTTCTAATGTCCAAAGGGCCACGAGAAAGCAGCTGAAAACCATAATGCCCAAACAGAAATTGCAGAGCTCCCTGAGGTCGTGAACAGACAAGGAAGAGTCATGGGAGGTTGCAGGAAGAGACATTCCCATTGATTGAGATGATGCTCCTGCTTAGGAGTGAGCCGTGATTGGCTTCAAGATCAGCTTCCTTGTTGAGATGGCGCAGCACGTGAAAGAAGCTTATGGTTTGAAACTTGCCAGTTAAGATTTGATTTTTCTGGGATATCCTCTTCATGTGGATGTTGGGAGGACTAGAGTTCGATCTCATGGCCTGAATCACTAGTTTGGAGTCCCCAAAGACTAAGATATTTCGGATGTTAAGACTTATAGCTTGCCTGAGACCCTGCCAAAGAGCATGAAATTCAGCAAAGTTGTTTGACTCCACTCCTAGCCCCCAAGCAAAGGAAGATTGAATGGAGCTTGAAGGCATGAGGATCACTCCTCCCCCTCCGGAGGGACCTGGGTTGCCCTTAGAGGCACTGTCAAAAAACAGACAGTGAGCCTGCAGTGAGATTCTCCAATTTAGGAATTCTACTTCTTCCATTCGAATTTCCCAGTCTGGAAGGGTTGGAGGTCTGGTAATGGAGATTTTATGAGCACTAGAGGAGAGTCCAGAAAGCCATGTAGCTTCTCTGTTCTCTAGAGGCCTGGCATTCTAGAGATTAGGCTTGTGGTCCAGGGCTTCTCCAAGGAGATCTTTGGCTTTCATTGCGACCCTAGAGGGAGTGCTCTCCACATCTTTGAACAAACAGTTGTTCCTTTCGATCCAAAGATTCCAGAAAATGAACTTAGGGAGAAGCATCCACGTAGATTTGAGGAGGTCTTTTTTGGAGAGATGAAAGGGAGAGAAATCAGCCCATCTAGTGAACAGATCTGCTATTAACTCCGGCAGATTAAAGTTAGAAGGATTCATAGGAAGAGCTTCTTTCCAGACATCTTTGGAGAACGTACAAGATAGCAGAAGATGGTCAATATTTTCTTCATCTTTCTTGCACAAGGAACACCTTGAGGGACCTTCCAGGGCTCTCTTTCGAAGATTTTCCATTGTGAGAATACTTCTATGCACCACATTCCAGCAAAACAGATCAACTTTCGGAATGGACATGGAAGACCAAACGAAATTCCAATGGATCGGGTTGGGGGCTACGTGGGGAACCGTCATTAAGGTTCGGTATCCTTCAGCTGCTGTATAACTTCCATATTTGGATCCCCAACCTCTCTTATCACAGGCATATTTATTTAGAGGGGATTTACCTTGCAGAAGCTTGGACAGAAGTTTGTCTTCTTCCTCAAGCTTGTTGGGGAGGTTTGCATACTTCCAATCAGTCCAGTTTTTTTCATTGTCCCAGGTTGAAAGGTCCCATAGAGTGAAGATATGCTGATCTTTAAGCCACTGTTTAATATTCTGAATTCCAGGATTATGCCCCAAAGGCTCTTCCCCGAGGATGGGATCTTCCCATAAAATAATTTTTTTCCATTACCAGGTATCCAATACAATAAAGATCTGAAATGAGCCAGGGCTTTGAGACAGAGCTTATAGATTGGAGAGCCAATTTTGCTGGGAGGATTTTTGTCAAGGCAGCGAGTTCTCTGGCCGGAGAAATATTTTTTCCATAGAACCTTTTTGCTCCAGCTAGTCTTCCCGGACACAATCTGCCAGAGAAGTTTGGTTCCCATAGCTAAATTATGAGCATGAATACTTCTGACTTGTAGGCCTCCTTCTCTATAGGTTCTTTGAACTTTGTTCTAGCTGACCAAATGGGGCTTTTTCAGATTTCCTTTCCCCCCTTCCCACAGGAATTTTTTGAAGAGAGTTTCAATCTTGCTGATGACAGAGGAAGGGGATAGAAGAATAGAAGATTGATAAATGGGGATATTGGACAGAACAGATTTCAGTAAAACAAGTTTCCCTGCTAGGGTGAGCCAGCTCGCCCCCCACTTTTGGATCTTAGCTTTTAAATTATCAACGATGGGGTTCCAATTCCTTGTTTTGATAGAAGATTTAAAAATCGGGACACCTAGGTAAGTGAAGGAGTTCCAGTTTTGGAAGCTTTCCATTTCCAGAACTCTAGAGGTTCTTCCTATTTCTTCCACAGAGCTGTTCCAGCAGTAAATTTTGCTTTTTTGCAGGTTGATCTTGCTTCCAGATATCTGAAGATAGATGTCTAGCTCCTTCTTGAAATTCTTTGTAGATTGAACATGAGCTCCTCCCAAAAGCAGAGTATCATCTGCGAATTGGGCATGATTTATGTCCTTTACATTATGGGCCATTCGGAGCCCAAGCAGAGAAAGGTCCTGTTGACATTTGTTAAGTTGGAAGCTGAACACAGAGGCCTGGATGGCATATAGAAGCAGAGACAAAGGGAAGCCTTGGCACAGCCCTCTAGAAGCTTGGAAAAATTTGGTTGGCCTTCCATTGATCAAAGGGGCAATCCAAGGAGAACAGATGCATCCTTTGATCCAGCCAATGAGCTCAGTGGAGAAACCAAATTTCTTCGTAACTGGAAAGAGGAAATCATGATTTACTCTATCAAAGGAATTGGCTAGATCTAGTTTCACAGCCATGCCTTTCTCTTTTTGGAGTAAGCTGGAATGAATATCCTCCTGAACAAGAATAACATTGTCCATAATTTTCCTTCCCCTTATGAAACCTCCTTGGTTCTCAGGAATTATTCTAGGCAGAATTTTTTTAATCCTGTTGGATATAATCTTAGTAACCAACTTGTAACTGGTGTTGCAGAGGGAGATTGGCCGGAATCTTGAAAAATTTGCAGCTCCTATCTCCTTCGGGATCAAGGCCAAGAAAGAGGAGTTTGTGCTTCCGCCTAGCTTATGATGGATTTGAGAGTTCCTGACCATCTTTAGCAGATCATATTTGATGATATCCCAGCAACTGGAGATAAACCTGGCTGTGAAACCATCGGGTCTAGGGGCACTGTCAGGTTTCATATGGTCCAACGCTGACTTGAGTTCTTTCATAGTCACTGGTGTAGCAAGGGAGTTATTGACAGAGGCTTGAACTAGAGATGGAACCAAAGAGATGGGGTAAGCATTGGGGTCAATGAGATCAGTAGTAGGAGCAGTGTAAAGGTCTTGGAAATGGGAAATGGCAGCCTGTTTAATGCCTTCAACATCTTTAATCAGGTTGTGATGATGAGTAATTTCCTTCACGGATTTGAAATTTTTCCTTGCTTCTGCTTGTTTATGAAAGAAGGAAGTGTTTTTGTCACCGCTGGCTAGCCAAAGGCTCTGATATTTTTGTCTCCAATACTCTTCTTCGTCTCTGCAAGCTTTATAATAGGATTTCTGAAGGTTACTTTCTTCCCGGATTATGCTTTCCGTGATAGGGACAGATTCCATGAGAGTTTGATGATTTTCCAAGGTGACTTGGCTATCTTTCCTGTAGGCAATTGGGGAGGGGAGAGACTTGGCCCAGCTCTTGAGATCATGTTTAAGCCTTCTAAGCTTCTCTTCCCAGATAAAGGAGGGGTTTCCAGTGACTTTTTTGCTCCAGGATCTATTAACAATATGATAGAAGCCCTCTTGATGGATCCAAAGGGGACTGAACCTGAAAGGGATGGGGCCAAGATCTTCATCAACAGAGAGCTCCAGGAGGATTGGTTTATGATCAAAAATACAGTTGGGAAGGATTTTGGACAAAGCAAGGAGCCCCAGGTTGAGGAAGGAGGAATGGACTAAATACTTGTCTAGGCGGGCCGCAATGTGCCCAGGCCCTAGTTTTTTGTTAGTCCAAGTAAAGTTACCTCTGGAGGGTTTTATGTCAACTAGATCCCAGCCTAAGATGATGTCTTCGACCAATTCCTGAGAAGGGTCACGGACTATGGATCCACCTTTTTTCTCATTTGCAGCCAGAGTGACATTAAGATCTCCAGCAATGATAATGTTATCAGGACTTTGGAGGCTTAAGAACGATCCAATAGAATCCCAGCAAGCTTTTTTTTCTGCTAACAAGATTGGAACATAGAGATTAAACATACTTACATAATGACCAGAGTCTTTGTGGATGAGGTTGGTGTAGATCCAGTGCGTAGTGTTGTGAACAGAGATTAGCTCATATTTGGAGGAGTCCCAGAAGGTGGCAAGTCCTCTTGAGGCTCCCCTAGAGCTGACAGCTGTTCTCGGGCCTTTCTTCCAGAATATATTTCCTGCATGGAGGGCAAAGCTATCCTCCATTTTTGTCTCCTGAACAAGTAGGATCTCTGGCTTATTGATTCTTACTAGGTCTTTCATTGCTTCAATTTTCTGCGGACTGCCAAGACCTCTACAGTTCCAGGAGATGTACCGCATTATTTACTTTTGGAGGGGACGATCCCTTTAGAGGGCTGGCCATGCTTGGATCTTGTGTTCACCATAGCTTTGAGAGTTAGCTGGGATCCTTGCAGAATTTCTGCATAAGATCTTTCCTCCCTTTGCTTTCTGTTGGATTTTCGGCCCCTTGACTTCTTGATTGGGGTAGCATACGAGCTTCCAGACTCGGAAGCTCCATCATCATTGTCTCCTCCTGGATCAGAGTCCATGTCTAATGGATCTGCTTCTACATCTCGAGAATCTCCACGGGAAGAGGAGCTTCTAACTAATGGGTGTGCAGGTTCTGGCTGGATTTCTCCTAGCTCCAATGCATTACCTCCTTGACTGTCTTGCGTTTCAACTGGGATAGCAGATTTAGTGGCCGAGGATTCTTGAATAATAATAACAAGAGGAAGTTCTGGGGCGCTCGTAGAGGTGGGGATTTCTCCATGGGTTGTAGTAATTGGCTGCTTAGACAACGCTGGAGAGAGGACAGGATCCTTCGGAGGGGCTTTGGGGTCGGATTTCAGAGCGTTGCTAGGGCCTCTTTTTTCGATTGGCTTGCTGGGGCCTTTGCTTTTTTTGACCCTATGCCAACCTTCACCTTCTTCTTTCATCTGTGCTTTTGGGCAATTGCGTTGGAAATGGCCATGCTCATGGCAGAGCCGACATTTAAATGGTAATTGTTCATAATCGAGTTTCTGGAAATGAGACCATGATCCTACAGAAAGTTTGACGGCTTCTGGGAGTCTCGCCTCCAGATCAACTTCAACACATATTCTGGCACAGGAGTACTGGCCTTTATTCTCTGCTTTGTTGATGAACCGGCCTAGGGTATTTCCTATTTTTTCCAGGGCCTGATAGTTCCAGCAATGGATCGGCAGATTGGGGAGCCTTACCCAAACCGGGACCTCTTTGGGGATGTCAACTGTAGGGTCAAAGTTCGGAGTCCACCTGTTCAGATAAAGTCCTTGGGAACCCATGAAATAGGGGCCACTTCGGAAGATGAGATCACGATCCTATTTTGAGATGAATTCAAAGATGAAGAATCCTCTGCCAACCGAATAGCAGGTGACACTGTTCTTCAGAAGGGGTCTCCAATTACGCTGAATCCAGTCATCCGTGGTTTTGGGAGAGGGACAAAGCCCCATGAACTGGCCAACCAGGCCTCTTTCAGCTAGTGCCAGGGTGATTTTAATGGAATTCTCCTCAGGCAAAGCAATTTCTAGAATTGAGTCAAGTTTTTAAACAAATTTCGGGGCCTCTTTGGGTGCCAGATTCTTCCTAGAAGGAGCTAACAGCCTGCTGAAGGCGTCAGCTGCAAAAAGAGAGGAGGAGGGAGGGTCTCCTCCCCCTGGATCAGCCATGACGGCGGGCTGGAGCAGAACCCTCGAGGAGGGCAGCACGCAGCCTAGCGGCCATCTTCAGATCACAGCAGGTGGTCAAGCATTGGCGTCTTCACCAAATCCCTGTCAATCTCACCTTGTTATCGCCTAATGTTGACGGAAATAAACCTCCAATTATTGTAATCAGTTATTTTGTTTTAATGTGTCAATATCACCTTGATATGGCCTAATGTTGAATTTCTCTTCCATATTGAAGAGAGACCAGGAAAGATTACTGCTACTGGAACTCAATTTCTCTCCCTCATAATATTTTGTTGGCTCCTTTTCTAGGTCACTTTTATCTTTTGATTTCCCCTCAAATATGAAAGATGAGTTAGAGCCTCCAAAATCATCAAAACATCTAAAATTTCTCTTTAGATCTTCCACGAGATTGAAATGTTGTGTGAGATATGATTGACTTGTATTTCCAGTTTTGAAAATTGCTTCTCATAATCATATGTCTCTCCTTGAATAGACTCATCTGACATGGCTAGGGTTTGAAGGTTTCTTTTTCACCAGCTACTGGATCCTGCGATTACATACAAAACAAAGAGAAAAAATTCTTTGACACCAATATGATCTGTAAATTATTGTGGATATTCCACTGGAATAGTTCATCTCAACAGATATTACAACTTAGTTCTTTTTTTATTAAAGCTTATTTATATTAAATATCAAATAATTGTAACTAAAATAAGAAAAAATAGCAAATTAGTACAAAATACACACAATAACACAAGATATACCCTCGGAAAACCCGCTATGGGGAAAAACCAAACCACAAATGAGGATTGTGCCTTGCTCTTTATGTCCAATTACAAATACAAAGAAAAAGGTACTCACTATGGAGTTACCTTGGATTTTACGATGAGAATGGATACTACAAGGTATCCTATCTCCTATGTTCAACTCTGACATCCACTCGCATGATGTTTCTTAACTACGGAACAATATAATACATCAAAATAATTGAACCCCTTCTCTTAAAGACGTGATATTTAACATAGTCTGATAGTCTTATAGGGTTAATTTTAGGGTTTTTTCATGCCCTAAATCCTAATTAGAGTTAGGGTTTTGGACATTCTAAAATTTTATTGAAATTTCACACGTCCCTAGCTCCACTTGTGTGAGAAATGAGATATTACGTGGCATCCACTTGATACCATGATAGTCAACTAAATAGGCCAACTTGTGGGATACATAACTTTTGCATGCAAACTCAAATTGAGGTTATCTTTGGTATATTACAAAGGTCGCAAAGTGTAGAATGACCTTATGGACCAAGAAACTAATTATAGGTTGTTTAACCCCCCAAAAATGTTGTTTAGACCGTACAAGGAGCCCTAGAAGGTTCTAGAGACAAAATTTGGAAAATGAGACCTTCCCATAAACGGGCCCTACAAGCCAATTCATCCAATCTTCTTAAACCAAAAGATTTGAATATGTGACAAATTATAAATTTATGAATTTCAAATCACCTAGGTACGTAACTTGAACTTTCTTGGTCACTCTTTCAATTTTTATTTTTATATTAATATATTCATGTATTACTCTTTGGAGTGATTATAATTTTCTTAATTCAAAAAATATTTTCATTTGGGTTGATATATTTCTAATTATTAAGAAATACTTTCATTCATTCAAAGTACAAGGAATCTACTAAGGTAGTTTTCAATTGCTTGTCCATTTCTAAATCATTGAATATCTTTATTTGAATTTAGCCATTTGTTTTGTTTTGTAACCTTCGAATAAAGAACCTTATGTTTATATTTTGAATGAAGGAGTGGTTGACTCTTTGAAAGGCATGTGAAGATTCTCCCTACCATTAGGCGAATGTGAATTCATTACACATTCATTGGTTGTAATCCAAACTAAAGATATAGTCAATGACTGCCCATGTTGACTATTCCTCCAATTTCTCACAATAATCCCATTCCCTATTTTATTATAAAGGATTATTCAAGATTGACTCATAAATATATAAAAATCAAAATTTTGGCCTTGGGATTGTTATGATGTTTTAAGTAATGAATATTAATGTGCTAGATGATGTTTGAAATAAATGGAATATTGACTCATCTCTATAGTTCCCAATGGAAAATATAGGAGGAAGAAGAACATGAAATAAAATCCATCTAAAGAGGAGAAACCAACTAAAGAGAATCAACAATCCATGGGAATTATGTGAAAGGAGATTAAAAGTCTAAAACCTGGAGACATCTTGTTGAGAATGTAGTTGTCATTGATGTCAAAGGTGTTCACGAATGACAAAGAAATAACCAGTGGATATGATGGCAGGACAAGCTTAGTGAAAGACAAAGGTAGTTATGACGTGGCATAGATGATGATATGGAATTTCATAGATGATTATATGGCATAGACAAAACTGTTAGAAATAGTCACAGAGGATTTTTGCAAAGAAATCGTGCAGATCTACAAAGTCATGGTGAGATCCGCTGTCAAAACCCCAAAATTTCTGAAAAATTTAAAAATTTTCAAATGCACATAATTTAATAATTGCAGTCACTAAATGTTTGGTTAGTTAACTGTTATTGAAATTCAATGATTGCTAGTTATGATTAGAAGTAGAACAGTTCCTTTCAGCTTTACTGATTTTGTTCTTTTTGCGACCAAAGGGGAAGACTGTCATGCGATGACTGGGCTTACTTATCTTTCGAGCTAATGCAGATAGTTTCTTCCTTCCTTACAGATTACAGGTAAAGAGATTTGGCTGCTGCAATTAAAATTCTAAAGTCTTTTAAGTACAAGTTTTATTTGCAATTCAAGGTTCAGTGAAACATTAATGACTAAACACAATTCACTGCTTACTGAGGTAATTTCCAGTATCTGTTTTTCTTGTTATCCTTGTAGAGGTAGAATTTATAGTTTATTTTATTTTATGTTATTGAAATGTCTTATCTCTAGCATAAATGTCAAAGTCAAAAGATCTTTAGAAAAATATTGTTTACACTTAGAAAACGATAATCTGCAGCTTATATCTAAGAAGGTACAAATTTTCTTACTTTGTAAAGTGTACAAAAAAGGAGATTAATAATCTATTGTTATCAAAAAGTAAACTACCCAATGATAAGAATAAACCTATTCTGTCATACCATGTCTTATATACATTACACTAATTCACTCAGTTTCCAAGGTTAACCCTTACTTTGATAACCTCTCTCTTAAAAGGTTTCACTTTCAAATGTGAAATAAAACTAAATTTAAGAACATTTAATCCAGATGATGTACTCATCAAGATATTTGGTTTCCAATCCTTCTTGCAATCTTTTATCTAACTTAGATGACTAAGACAAAAACATAAAGGTGAACATTACAATATCAAGGTTACTATGGTTAAATCTTCAACTTCTTAAAAAGAACCAATAGTATGCTCTTATACGTGCAATAAAGATATTGGTAGAATACTTGTAAAAATAACCTTCTTACTTAACCAAAAGTATAATACCTTCACCTTATAATCATGTTATTAATGATCTATTAAAATTGTAAAATGTTCAAAACCCAAGTAGTCATTCTATCGGATGATTGATTTATACCAAGTCTAAGACGAATTAAGTTAAAGGTCTTTACTAAGGAGAACTTCTAAAACTCTTTATCTTAGACGTTTCAATGCTTGTAAATAAAGTGGTGTTATTGTAGTTACCACTCTAGACATGGGTTAGTAAATCAAAGGTAAATTAAATACTAATTCATGTTACATGGTTTTAAGTCTATGGATTACCTATACCATTACACTCTATCTTCTTTTACTATAATGGCCTCCTTAACTCCTTTGCATGAACAAATATACTTGGTTAAAAGACAAATCTACTATGACTGCTTAAATATTAGGATAACCAAGTAGATATTTGTATTAAGACAAATATCATTATCCTTTGTCTCTTAAGTTATGCTTTATAAGGCCTTTATCATTTTTATGAAAATAATACTTTGTGAAAACCTCTTATTATGTAAAGGGAACATATGCGAATAGTATAAGTTATAAAACAATGGTGAGGATTATACTTTGTAATATAATCATAGCATAATCAAAAGGGTCGTAAGTTTTATCATACCTTCGATGATTACTAACAAGATCTTGTTATGACATGAAAAAAAATGTAGGTTCCATACTACGTGCATAACAAAACTATGGATGAGTTAAATGATTGGGAATCATTTGGAAAAGCTGGAAACCTGGACTATACAAAAATACCCATAATGCAGAAAATATTTACGTGGTAACGTGGCTATTTCTCATCCATGCATTGGTTTGTTAAAAGGTTGAGGTCAAACCCTAACTCGCCATTTTTCCCGTCACCTTTGGGCTTTCCTTCTCCTCTGCTGCAACAGCTCCCAAGCACCGCCGTTACCCTACTCTATTGCAGCCTCCTTAGATGTTGTTTCTCCTTGCATGAGCATTCTTACCTATTAAGAGGTGTTTTGGCCACTCTATCTAGCGTTTATGAGAGTATTGAAATGCCCTCAGGGTTTATTCCTTCGGCGATTTAAAGTCTGGACCCTTTGACTATAACTTCCTTCCTCTTCGTGAGTACTGAGGTGTTGTTTTCTTGGGTCAGCATTGGGACAAATGCTACGCTGTTAACTCCTTCTTCCTTCTACAGACGGTGTTCCTGCTTGCCTTCATGGTTGATGCCCTGTTCGATGATAGTCACGCTTTGATACAAATTATTGGTAAGGGGAACTGTCAAACCTTATTTCATTTCGTTCGTTTTAATTCTAATAATAATGAAATAATTTCTAACAGAGTTTTGAATGAAATCTTTTTGGTTACAGGTCGACCCCTTCCTTTGCTTGGCTGCATGTGAATACAAGAGCGGTTCGAGGTTACGGGTAAGCCTGGTTTTTAACCATGGCTGTTCCTCTTTACTTGGTTCATCCAGAACAAAAAGGGTTATGCTGTCATGAACTGCTTCCTTTAGGGTTTTTGTTTATCTATTACTTCGTACTATGGCTTATTCCCATAGTTATAAAAGACCCTTGAGCTGCTTGCAGGCGCTCTAGCTCTGGCCATCGTTGTACATTAAACTGTGTTTTTAAACACCTTGTAGAAGCCGTGGCTTCAGTAGTCTTCCACTCAGCTTTTACTGTATAAAAATCAAGTTGAAAGATAACTTGGAATATGGGCTTGGAAAACCTCGATTCCATTTTCAGTTGATGTTAAATACTTACAGAGTTTTTAACCCTAACTTAATATATATGAATTGTTAACAGTCTCTTTTGTTTCGGGTGCTTACAATGTTTTACTGCAAGTTATTTAATTCTTTGTTTATCTATACTAATATAATCATTCTCTGTGAGCGTGGATATGAAAGAATTATTTCTATGATTTTGGGAAATTTTGTTAAGATAATAATATAACTGAAAATTTATTTAGATAATTTGTTTAAATAGAATCACTTGATAGGATGAGCAGACGGTGGCTCTAAATGCTTGATTTAAACTTACGGTGAAGTACTTTGAGTAACTGAAGGTTACTCCCTTTTTAAGTACAGAAATTTATAGGTAACCTAGTAGTACTAAAAATTATCTATATTACCCATTCATATTGTTCCTGTACTTAGTATTTTTAACTTATATAATATGTCTATTTAGTACATAATGTACATAATATTATTGTTCTTGTGCTCCTAGATACTTAGTTATTTTTAATTGGAAATATTGGTATTGTTATTGTATGTTAATTTGTATTTCTTTTACAGAAAGTATTGTATCTGTTATGCACAACTCTTTTGCATAATTCCCACTTACTGGTGATATTATAATATATTACCTTGTTTGTATTTAATAATAATTTATAGATCTGTATTATAAATACTATAATTATCAACTGTATTTTTGATTAGTTATGAACATAAGATAAATTATTATTTATATTCTGTGCTATTACATCCTCTATATTCTATAATATTTCTTTTTAAGAATAACCGGTTAACAATTACAAAGAAATATATTTATAAAAGAACTTAATCTTTTTACTGCATAGTTTGTATTTTACTCAGTAATATTATTAAGATTTATAATATACAATTACATATTCTGTTTTAGAAATACTAGATAAAACAGATTACAAGTGGATAACCTATGTACACTTATATATCTTCTTTTATAAGAGAATCCTGCTCAAAACTAAGATACCTGTAGAATAAATTTAAAATCTAATTATTCTTTCTTTTCATTAAATTCTGAAATAAAACAGTCATTAAGATTTGAAAGAAATAAACTGTAAGTCTATAAAACTCTTAGGTTACTGAGAGTAACTAAAAATCAAGAACTGTGCAGATAATACTATTCTCATTCCAAGATAATTCCTCTGCAAAATAACATAGTAAAACTACTCAATAATCTTACTACCATTCTTTCTTATATTACTATCATATTATCTTTCTCTAATACTACCCCTATACTGGAGTACAGTCTGGTGAACCCAGATGTGGAAAAACACAGTGGGTCTTATTTTTCATCAACAGGTTCAATCACTGATATACTGAAACATTTACACTATTAAACTAACTAACTCTTCTGTCATCTAATATAAACATAACATTCATTCATTCATACTCATTAAAAAAGCATAGGTAAGGGACATAACCTGTTTAAATTGGGACAACAACAGCAATGGGAGGTCGTTCCTCCCTACCAACTCCTGGAGAGCACTCAGACAACGACTTCTCAGGACCCCCGAGCTTTCTCTGGTCTCCCTGACTGGAACTAGGTGCAGCAAATTCAAATACCAGTCTTCAAACTCTAAAAATCTCTCCCAGCTAACAAGCTGTAATAAAACAAGTTACTGCAGCAATCCTCTCAGACAACTTCCTTACTGTTTTTCCCTCTTTCCACAATGAATTTCCTGAATAACATTCACCTGAATGAATTCTCTCTGGAAATATCTGAGCAACCTCAGCTCTCTTCATTGAGTATTTTTAAAAGATTGCCTAGGTCTTTTTTGGGTTAACTGTCATTTAATAAGCCACTTGCTCTGATCCCACTTTCTTGGGGGATCATGACCCCAAATGTAGGGAAGTTGCCACTTGCAACTTAGGAAGTTTTTGAGGATGCTGCCACTTGTCTTTTTCCTTACACCTAGTTCCATCCACCAGTTTGACCAGTAACCTATTTTTAACAGCTCTCCCATCCTGTTGTCTCCACATTTATTTATTAAAAATAAAAATATTCTGAATTACATTCCAATTTTGTTGACTCTGTTGAGTCATCAATTCCTACTTAGCATTAAATTTAACATAATGTCTCAGGAATATAATTAAAACAATTTACAAAATTTTACAAAATTTTACAAAATTGGGGTATGTGACATCCGCATTCGATCTGAAATCAATGGTTAGGAAGCATCCCACATGAGCTATTATAGTTTAAGATCAGCTCCGCAAAGGACAAGAAGAAAAGGTGAAGTTACACAAAAGAGTATAGATCGACGGTCGTGATTAGATCCATAGAAGATATAAGGTCAAGAAGAATTACACATAAGAAAAGAGGAAAAGGAAAGCAGAAGATCAAGGTCTAGGATAATATGGATTCTCGCAAACTGAAGTCCGGAAGGTGGAAAGAGGAATGTTAAAATACGAAAGCGAGGAATCGCAAAAAGAATGTGGGAAATTCCATAGTTCCACATTTTGCATCACGCAATCCGGAAGATCGAAGGTTAGAAAGACGTTCATGAAAAATCGATGGTGCAGAAATATTAGTGTGGAAAATGGAAGGGGAGAATTGAAAAAACAATGCTTGAGTATTTGAGAATCTGTATTCTGCATGTTGTGATATGTGAGATCGATAGTCAGAAATACTTCCATGAAATATCGACGGTACGAAAAGGTTAGTGTATATAAAGAAAGGAGGAGAAGTGCAAAAGAAACACAGTGATATTTTGAGAACCTGCACTCCACATCGCGTGCTTCGGAAGATCAATGGTCACTACGGAGCCTGCAGGAGATCAACAGTGCGAAACAATTGGGGAGAAAATATTAGTCCAGGAGAGAAAATCCCAAAATAACATTTAGGAAAAGGCACAAACCCACATTCCTATATCCACATCTTATTGAATATCAACGGTCACAAAGGATCCTGTAGGAGATTAATGACGTGGAACATTCAGTGCAGAAAAGATAAGTGAGGAAAGACACCTTGAGAATGTTTGGTTCAGCAATCCGCATACCATGTCCCATCTTATAACTATGATCTGGAAATAGCCCGAGACAAAGATCAACGGTTCAGGATGAATGCAAAAAGCGAACTGCAGAAAGCTAATAGTGTGGAAAGACATTTTGAGATCTACGGTCAGGAAACAGCTCGATCTAAAATCAATGGCTCAGGGTGATTTCAGAAATAAATACTGTGGGAGAATGCGACTAAAAGGTTAAATTGTAAATCGATTAACATGAGCTTAGGATATTCCCACAGAAGATAAGCTCACATGAGGTAGTCCACAGGGAGCTCGCAGAGGAGGAAAAGAACCCCAAAGGCCTGAAGATAAAGTAATCTAGTTGATGGAGGAGAGGAATCCCACACAAATTGGTTTGATAAATCCCATGATCAGAGAAGAAGGGAGCTCACAGATCAGAAATGATTAAGAAGTTCTTAATTAATTATTTAATTAAAAATCATTAATAATATATTATTGAAAAAGGTGTGACTATCAGATATGAAAGGGCATGTTTCCAGAATGAAGAGAAGCATCTATAGGAAGCATGAAGGTATTTATTAACAATATAATTGAAGGAAATAATTTGTCTCTGTGATTGAAAATGACAGAGTCTAAGAAATGAATAACATACTGATAAAAATCAATCCAGGGTAGCAGGGTGGTGCTAGGGAAGACTATAAGTCTGCAAAGGGTGTCATAGCATCCTTGTTTGTTGTAGCAGGCATAAAATCAGGGTATTTGAGCATCCTTCTCTATTGTAGCAGGAAGAAACCTAGCGTGTTGAAGCATCCTTTTCTGTTGTAGCAGGAAGAAACCCAGGGTGTTGTTGCATCCTTTATGTAATGGCAGATAAAGAAAATTTTGTAGATTCATCTTATTAATGAGTTTGAATTGGTGGTTTTCTCTTTGAGGTTTCCATGATAAAATTTTTTTCTTAACATGTTTGATTCTTTTTTTGTTTTTATTTTTTAAAAGGAAAAAAAGACAACACTGATTCATCCCCCCTCTCAGTATTGTGGGATAATCCAACAATTGGTATAAGAGCAGGTTCCTTCATCACAATTTAACCATTAGAAGGTAGATCCTATTTAAAAAAAACTATGGATCAACAAGAAAGTTTATCCACCAACTAACCTCCATTGTTCACAAGAGAAAACTATGCTTACTAGAGTGTGAGAATGAAGTGCCATCTAATGTCCCTAGGATGGAAGGTTTGAGATGCAAGTATAAAGGAATATAGGATAGATGACCAAGAACCTATCGACAATACATAACTAGGTCAATATGAAGGTAGTTCCAAATCCCTAAATACAATCCTGAGTGGGTTGACAAACTCTGTATTTACAAAAGTTATGAGATACAAGACTGCCAAAGAAGCCTAGGATAAGCTAAAAAATATCTATGAAGGAGCATCTAATGTCAAAGAATCCAATATTTAGACATATAAAGGGAAGTTTGAGAGCCTTAAAATGAGAGAAGAAGAAAATATTAGGGAATACCTTTTAAGAGTAGATGAGGTTGTCAATTCCATTAGAGGTCTTGGTGGAAAATTAAGAGAAAAAGAAGTTGTGAGAAAGGTACTAAGAACATTGCCAATGAAGTATGATTCAAATATATCCACCTTAGAAGAACATAATGATCTTGACCAGGTGACAGTAGATGAACTACATGGAATCCTCATTGCATATGAGATGAGAACAAGACTAAATGAATCTTCAAAAAGGGAAGCATCCTTTAAAGCCTCATCCAAAAATCAAACAAAGAACCTAGACGATGAGGAATCTCTTTTGATTAAAAACTTGAGAAGGGTATTGGAAAATATAAAGGAAAGTTACCCCTGCAATTTTTTAGCTGTGGAAGAATTGGAAATTTTGCTTCAAAATGTACTTTCCCTAAAAAGAATGATAATGATGAGAGAGAAACTTCAAATTTTGGGAAGGGTAAAACAAGAAACAAGAAGAATCCCTATGAGAAAAAGAAAAGTGTCTACACCATGGAAGATAGTGAAGATGGAGATACAAGTGAATATGAGGAAACTGAGATTCTATTCATGGGTCTAGATACTCAATATTCAAATGATGACTCATACGAAGAAGGATAAGTAGACTTAAAATCTGAAATGTTAGGGCTCTTGAAGAACTTGAGAAATGCAGGAAAAAGAAAAAACAATCAAGTCATATCATTAGTGATATGGAAGCTCAACTTCTAGATGCCAAAAGGACCGAGGAGGATCTAAACCTACAGATCAAAAAGGGAATACAAGAATCTGAGAAACTTGAAGAAGAGATCATACAATTCAAGAAAAAGCTTGATGAAGGATCTATCAAATCAAAATTTGAAAATAGCTAAAGGATTCTAGATGACATCCTGAATAGCCAAAGAGAATCAAGTGATAGATCCGGCTTGGGTTTTAACAAATAAAAGAAACCAGACTGTATCTCTTTTACTAGTCAAGGAGGAAACAAGAAAAGTTATGTTACAGCACTAAAGAGTCCAATGAAAAAGGAAGAGAGCAAGAAAACAACCTCAAACTCTCAAGATAAAAGCATAAATATTATGGTGCCTAAGAGACCAAATAGATATCTGCAGATATTTTTAGGTCACTGTTACTCCTATAATAACTTTGGTCATAAAGCCTTAAATTGTAGAGCTAATAGGAAGGTTCTTGAATACAAGAAGAAGTTACTAAGTAATAAACCAAAAGGAAATCATAACCTGTTTACACTTCTTAAAAAGTATGACATAGAGTGTTACAAATGTAATAACCATGGACATATAGCAAGAGATTGTAAACTGATGACTCCCACAAAGAAAACTATTGAAATTAGGTCTCAAGACACAAAACAAAACAAGTATTGGAGGGAAAAGGAAGAAAAGGAAAGTTCCATGATTGCTCTATGTGCAACAGAAAATCAAAACCTATGGCACTTTGACTATGGGTGTTCAAAACATATGACTGGTGACCCAAACAAATTCATAACACTAAAAGATAATAAGGGTAGAGTCACTTTTGGAGACAACTTGTATTCCAAGATAATTAGAAAAGGAACAACTATTGTTAATAATAAGATCAAAACAAAAAATGTATTACTTGTAGAAAATCTCAAGCCTAATATCCTCAGTGTAATTCAAACATGTGATCAAGGGAACATCTGTATCCTTGACTCAGAGAAATGTGAAATTAGGAAAAATGACCCAGGAAGAATTGTTGGCATGGACTTAAGAAACTCAAACAATATGTACATCCTAGAAAATGAAAATCAATGTTACTTGAGTATGGTTGATGAAAGTTGGTTATGGCACAGAAGGTTGGGACATTTAAATTTTGACAATCTTGTCAGAATAAGTCAGAAGGAAGCTGTAAGAGACTTTCCTAAAATTGTAAAGCCTCTTAACTCAGTTTGTAAACATTGTCAACATGGGAAGCAAACTAGAGCCAGTTTTAAAACAAAAGAACATATGACCTCACATCCTCTGGGAACTGTGCACACAGATCTTTGTGGAGCAACAAGAACTAAAATCCTTCATGGGGGATATTATTTCATGCTGCTCAGTGATGATTAAACAAGGATGACTATGGTGACATTCCCCTAAGAAAAATCAGAAGCCTTTGAGAAGTTCAAAATATTCAAAGCAATGGTTGAAAATGAGATACATGTGAAGATCAAATGTCTTAGATCCGATAATGGGGGAGAATTTTCAGCTGCAAAAAATCCTCAACATAACGGCGTTGTTGAAAGGAAAAATAGAATAGTCCAAGAGGCTTCGAGAACAATTCTAAATGAAGCAAAGCTATCAAATGCATTTTGGAAAGAAGCAGTATGCACAACTGTATATATACTTAGTAGAGGAAAATTCGGAGCAAATAACGACAAGGCCCCTTATGAACTTATGGTATGGGAGACCAACCTCAGTCAAATATTTCAAAGTATTTGGAAATAGTTGTTACATTAAAAGGAATGAGGATGACCTTGGCAAGTTTGAATCGAGGACTAATGAAGGAATATTTATAGGATATTCATCCACCAAGAAGGAATATAGATGTTTCAATAAGAGGTTACACAAGATTGTATAAAGTGAAGATGTAAGAGCATATGATTTAAAACCAAGAAAAGAAAGAAGTCATGATAGTGTTGAAAATACTAATAATGAAGAAAAGGAAGAGTTGGAAGAGTACAAAAGTACTCACGATGAAGAAGAACGAATATACAAGGAATATACATAAGAAAGTGAAGAAGACTCCCCAAGACATGATACAAAAACTCCATCTAGAAGGATACAAAAGAATCATCTAGAAACACAGATCATAGGTGATTAAAATGTCAGAGTTAGTACAAGGAGACAACTAACATTTAATGAACAAGCCCTACTCTCAATATTGGAACCTAAGAATTTTTCAGAAGCAAGCAAGAATGATGAATGGATCAAAGCTATGAATGAATAATTAGATCAGATTGAGAAAAATGAGACCTAGGAACTTGTCCCAAGACCTAAATATAAGAATGTTATAGGGACCAAATGGGTTTTCAAGAAAAAATTCAATCAGAATGGTCAAGTGATAAGGAACAAGGAAAGATTAGTATGTAAGGGGTATGCTCATGTATAAGGGATTGATTTTGAAGAAACTTATGCTCTTGTGGAAAGACTTGAAGAAATCATAATGTTTCTAGCACTCTCAAGCCATCAAGTTTTTAAAGTGTATCAAATGGATGTTAAGTATGCATTTTTTAATGGAAAAATAGAAGAAGAGGCTTATATTAAACAACGTGAAGGTTTTCTATTATAAAAAAACATAGACTATGTTTGCAGACTAAAAAAGGCACTCTATGGTCTTAAAAAGATCTAAGAGCCTATGTTTCAAGGCTAGATAGATATTTAAAACAACAAGGATTTAAGCCTAGGGGTCACTGAAAGTAATCTCTACTTAAAAATCAAAGATGAAAATATTATCATTGCTATTGTTTATGTAGATGACATCATATTTGGAATCAATTTACAAATTCTAAGTGTAAAATTTTCCTCTGAAATGAAGAAGGAATTTGAAATGTCAATGCTGGGTGAACTAACATTTTTCTTGGGGTTACAAGTTTATCAAATAGACAAAGGAATCTCTATCTCTCAAACTAAGTACATCAAATACATTCTTAAGAGATTTAAGATGGAATAGTCCAAACTTGTCAATACTCCTATGATCACAGGTTGCAAATTAAGTAAGGACGACGAGTCTCTGGAAGTAGATCACACCATGTAAAGATCCATGATAGGTAGCCTGCTATATGTGACAACTACAAGACCAGATGTGATGCAAGTTGTAGGATTGGTTCCAAGGTTCCAGTCATGCCCTAAAGAAACACATGTAATTGCAGTAAAAAGAATTTTCAAGTATTTAAAAGGCACTATGGAGTATGGGTTATGGTACCCAAAGAGTCAAGATTTCACTTTAAAAGGATTTATTGATGTAGATTGGGAACGAAGCATTGATGATCGAAAAAGCACCAATGGGGCAACATTGTTTTTAGGGAATTGCTTGGTATCACAGTCAAGTAAGAAACAGTCCTCCATTTCACTCTCTACAGCCGAGGCCGGATACATTGATGTTGCATCTTGTTGCACTCAGGTTATTTGGATGAAAAATACACTAGAAAACTTACTTGTTAATTACGACCATCCAATAATAATAAAATGTGACAATACTAGTGCTATTAATATGTCAAAAAACCTCGTCATGCACTCCAAAACGAAACACATACCAATCAAGTATCACTTTCTAAGAGAACATGTATCTCAGAAAGTTGTCAAATTAGAATATGTTGACACAAAAGCACAAATTGCTGATATCTTTACCAAACCGTTACCCAAAGAAGCCTTTGATCATCCTAGATAATAGATGTGATTAATTTCATTACATTAGATGTAAGAGAAAGACGCATGCTCTTAGGGGGAGGCATGATGACAGGGGGAGTTATCAGAAAGAAGAAAGACAGGAAATTCTAAATAGCATAATAGGCTATCCTTTGTCATTGTTTCCAAAGGGGGTGAATTCTTAGATGTTGCCATCAATGCCAAAGGGGGAGATTGTTGAGAATGTAGTTGTCATTGGTGTCAAAGGTGTTCACGAATGACAAAGAAATAACCAGTGGATATGATGGCAGGAAAATCTTAGTGAAAGACAAAGGTAGTGATGGCATGGCATAGATGATGGTATGGCATTTCATAGATTAAGATATGGCTTAGACAAAACTGTTAGAAACAGTCACAGAGGATTTATGTAAAGAAATCATGTAGATCTACAAAGTCATAGTGAGATCTGCATTTGATCTGAAATCAACAGTCAGGAAGCATCTCGTACTAGATACGACGGTTAAGGATCAAATCCGCAAAGGACTGGAGGAAAAAGGTGAAGTTTTGCAAAAGAGTATAGATTGACAGTCGAGATTAGATCCGTAGAATATATAAGGTCGAGAAGAGTTACACATAAGAAAAGTGGAAAATGGAAAGTGAAACATCAAGGTCTAGGATAATATGGGTTTCCATAAACTGAAGTCTAGAAGGCGGAAAGCAGAAGGAGAAAAGAGGAAGGCATAGAATCGTGAAAAGAATGTGGGAATTTCCATAGTTCCACATTCTGTATCCCGCGATCCGAAAGATTGACAATCAGAAAGACTTCCATGAAATATCAATGGTGCATAAAGGTTAGTGTAGTAAACAGAAGGTGTAGAAGTGCAAAAGAAATGTTTGAGCTTTTGAGAACCTACACTTCGCATCCCGCATTCCAGAAGATCAACGGTCACAAAGGAGCCTGCAGGAGATAAACGGTGCGAAACGATTGGCGCAAAAATATTAGTGTGGAAGCAAAATCCCTAAAATGACATTTAGGAAAAGTCACAAACCCACATTCCTCTATCTGCATCTTATCGAAGATCAACTATCACAAAGAATCCCAAAGGAGATCAATGGTGTGGAACATTTGGTGCGAAAATCTAAGTGCGGAAAGACACCTTGAGAACGTTTGGTTCAAAAATATGTACACTCCATCCCATCTCAGATATATAGTCAAGAAATAGCCTGGGACAAATATTAGTGGTTCAGGATGAATGCAGAAAAATGACTGTAGAAAACGATTGCGAAAACTAATAGTGTGGAAAGACATTTTGAGATCTACAGTGAAGAAAAATCCCAATCTAAAATCAACGCCTCAAGATGATTTTGGAAATAAATACTGTGGAAGAACGCGACTGAAAGGTTAAAGTGAAATCAATTAATAGGAGCTTAGGTGATTCCCGTAGAAGATAAGGTCGCGTGAGGTAGTCCACAGGGAGCTCAGAGAGGAGGAAAAGAACCTCAAAGGCCTGAAGTTAAAGTAAACTAGTTGATGGAGGAGAGGAATCCCACAGGACTTGGTTTGATAAATCCCATGATCAGAGAAGAAGGGAGCTCACATATTAGAAATGATCAAGAAGTTCTTAACTAATTATTTAATTAAAAATCGTTAATAACAGATTGTTGAAAAAAGTGTGACTATCAGATATGAAAGGCATAATTGTGAAATGGCATGTTTCCAAAATGAAGAGAAGCATCTGCATGAAGCATGAAGGTATTTATTAACAAGATAATTGAAGGAAAGAAGTTGTCTTTGTGATTGCGAATGATAGAGTCCAAGAAGTGAACAACAGATTGATAAAAATTAGTCCAGGGTGGCAGGGTGCCGCTAGGGTAGACTATAAGTCTGCAAAGGGTTTTGTAGAATCCTTGGTTGTTGTAGTAGGAAGAAACCCAGGGTGTTGGAGTATCCTTGTATGTTGTAGCAAGAAGAAACCTAGGGTGTTGAAGCATCCTTGTCTATTATAGCAGGAAAAAACCCAAGGTGTTGTTGCATGCTTTTTGTAGTAGCAGATAAAGCAAATTTTATAGATTCATCTTATTAATGAGTTTGAATTGGTGGTTTTCTCTTTGAGGTTTCCATGATAAAATTTGTGTCTTAACTTGTTTGATTCTTTTTGTGTTTTTAGTTTTTAAAAGGAAAAAAACAATACTAATTCACTCCCCCTCTTAGTATTGTGGGATAATCCAACACATCTCTCAACAAACTAGAATTATTGATGTTGATCATTAGGAGGAAACTGTCTTCTTTATCAAATTTGGGGTATGATTTCCTACTACCCTAAATCTGAATGAAACATAGTAAAATGAGATTGATGGGGAAAGACAATTGCAAAGTTCCTATATTCACAATGTTGCTACTAGATCAAGAGTAGTTCCATGTGTAGAAATGATTAAGTGGTTTACTAATCAGAATGATGTAAAAAAAAAAAAAGATCCAATGAATAGGTAATATTCATAACATCCTTCTTGTCTACAAATCTAGAGGCATACCATAAGTTTACTAAGGTTGAATCATATTTGGTAAATAAATGTGTGTGGGAATTAACTCACACACATGATTTCTATGATATTCTGGTATCCTAGATTAATGGTGGAAGGACATTCAAAACTAGGGATACCTAATAATTTCCCGCTATTATTTTCAAAGACACATGTATTCTACTCAGTTATCTAGTTGCTTGTATGGAGAAAAGTCCTTTGGACATTTAAAACCCAAGTAGCATTGATCCATTCTATCATTGAAAAATGATTTTTTTTTAAATTCAGAAACCATTATGTCCCTTTAACTAAGGAAATATATCAAGAAGACCAATTCTGATACATGTAACACTCCTCTAAAATTTAATATGTCTTCCTATCTATTGCATGTGTTGTGCGCATGTAATTCATTTCTAGGCATGTATTGGTCTTGTATGCCTTCTCAACCTCCAATTATAGTCTATTGTAAAGATCAGGCTAGAAGTATAATTACATGCACAACTATGCTCATATTTGTTATCATATTATTGTACAATTGTACGAGATAATATTTTGCAAACCATGCCCAAGGGTATTTAAAGAAGCTATAGATGCGTCACAAAACATTGGAGATTGGTACATAAATGAATGATATACTTATATTATAATTTATAGAGAATACAAAAATTCTCACACATTACCAACCTATGTGCTAAACATGTTCGTAATATGAGGATTAGATATCAAACAATTCTACATGGTTTTTGTTATGTCTCTCTTGCTACTGCAACCACTACCCCAATTTTTTTTATGATTTTAGGGCCCCTCCTTAGAATTTTTAGTTTTTGAACTTTCTTAGGCTACTTTTTCTCTCTAAAGGTCCTTTCCATGACTTAGTTTATTTCCAAACAAGTTAGAAAAGCATTTTTGTCAAAAGTTAGAACTTAGGTTATTCACCCGATGTGTCGGCTGAACTCATCAAGTCTAGCTGACACGTTAGGGTAACTCATGCTTTCCATCCAATTTTTTGCTTATTCTTTATTGAGTCTCAGAAACATTTGTTGAGTTTGCCGATACGTCGACGAAACTCGGTCTTTGGAGCCAACATTATTGGTAGGGTGATATTTTCCTTGACGACATATGTGATCGGGGATTTTGTGAGAGATATCTCTAATTGGCACCAGCAACATCGGGTAAAATCAGGAATTTGAGCCGAGTTTATTGGGGGAATTTATCTTTCATATCCGACAGCCTCTCGTCAAGGGCTCTTCATGAGTTTTTTTGCCGTTCCTTTATGTAGATTTTTTTAGAAAGTCATGCCAATAGAATCGACGTGACTCATGTGTTCATGCTGATATGTTCGGCTAGTCTAATTGTTTGCAACTGATGAGCTTTCCATATTTTTGTCCGATGAAGTTTTTTCGGGCGTATTTGATGAGTCTCTGTGATAGTGTCGAAAGAACTCCAATATTGGAGCTGACAACTTGTCGCGTTTTGTCTTTCACTGCCAATTGAGGTTTTGAGAATCTTGTCAATAGCCTTGTTGCCGACAGGAGCTATCAAGTACCATGAGATAACGTTAGAACTATTCCATGAGTTCAACCGACACGGTCGCGGGAGCCTTGGTTTTTCTTGTTGATTCGGTAAAATTGTCGATGGGGCTTGTAGCTTTGGCACCAAATGACATTTTCACCCACGAGCCATAAATCACCCAACGACCGCATTTATGACTATTTTTGCACTTTTTCCTATATAAGCCATGGGAAGTTTTTACGGACTATTAACACTACCTGTTTGGAGCGCTCCCAATTGAAGATTTCCACCTGGAGTTTCCACAGACCGCTTGAGCTAGCTTTTTCATGAACTGTCACGCCACCATTTTCTAGTTAGGCTTCGAACCCCGTCATGGTTTTAATTTTGTTAAAATGGTTTGGTAAAATGACATTTTGAGGGTTTTAGCATTTACAGGATTAGGGATTTACCTGTGTTTTGGTGGTTTAAATCCTTTCCCAACCTCGTAGGGATCCATTTCATTTCTTTTGAGCTCGCTGACCTCTGGAAGTTTTCCCCAAGTTGATTCGTGCAGGAATCCTTAGCATCCCTAAATTTTAGTTGCTAGCCTTTCCATGGTAGTTTTTACCTGCTCTGCTCCATCTGTCTATGTTGCATAGGCCATATACATTGGTATGTCAGACCTGTGGTTCTTCATTGGTGAGTTTTTGTCCAATTGATCATTTCACCGACTGAGCCTCCTATGGTTTATGTCGATGTGTAGTGATAGGGGGATACTATCATTGGATTCACGCAAGGAGAAGCATCGTATCTCAGAGTCTAGATTAGGTTATTGAAGGGATGTTGTTTATTAGGTTTGGTGAAGGGTTTTCTAGAGTTTTCCTCGGGTTGTGAAGACAGACCAGGGTTCTAGTTTCCCTGGTTTACAAAGCCTCCGTAGGGGTGTCGTTTGCTTATGGGAAGAGAAGTCCTAACATGTTCATGTTTAAAGCAGAGTGTTTGGGTCAAACCTGTAAGGAAGCTTAGTTAAGAAATGTGTGGGATGATCTTGATAGAATGCACCAAGAGTTTCTTTTTCATAATCAAATGTCTAAAATCTGAATACAGCATGTGAATCTTTCATTTGAACTAATCCATCTTTGATCTAATAGACACCTTATTATATTTGAAGTAGTTGGAAAACCTTTGCTTTATATCACAGGGCCATTTGAGATGTTCAAATATGAGTTGGTAAATATAGTTTTATTGCTCTCCATCATATTCAACACTGAGTCCAGTCTAATATTTTGTTATCTAGATTTCATTCATCTTAATAATCGTTGTTCATTTCAGTGTATTCCATTAATGATGGCTGCATGCTTTTGATCACAGTAACTCTTAATCATTTCTTGGTACATTTATGTTACATAATCAATCCTCATATAACATAATGCCAAAGAAAGGAAAAAAGAAGGCTAAGGCCACAGGAGAGGACTCAGACATGGAGATCTTATGTAGAATGGAAATTATTTATGAGGATATGAAATTCATCACATGAGTTGAACCAGAATTTAAATGGGGATAGATTTATCAAATGATAAAGGACCAGACTGTTCCAGATGCAGGCTTAGAAGACATACCATTGTATGTAAACATAAGAAAATCTACTATCACAAAAGTAACTACATGCCTTGAGATTTTTCCTTGTGTTGAGGTGATCGGATGGATCCTACCTCGGGAAAATGCAGCTACTATGATCATGTCAAACACATAAGAACATCCTTTTTCTTCCTTCAGCCCCGCCTATATAGCCAAATTTTGCAAGCTGTCGACACCCCAAACTCATATGACAGATGAATGGGTAAGGGATTTGGGTTTATATGTGTTCGAGTGTGCTAAGTGAATGATGATATCCGGGAAGCAGTTTCACCAGAAAACCGTAGGAGAGTATGAAACCGCCAACTTGCACACCCCGTACCAACTCATCGCCCCGATGCTCAATCGTATATTCGTCCTAGAAAATGGCAGGTTCTATAATATTAGCTGGATCCCACTGATATATATTATGTAGCCATGCAGGGAACTATCGTCAACTGGGTATACATCATGGAAAATAGCCTGTCATCATGCATAGCATGTGTATGCCGCGTATCAAATCCTGTGGGCACACAAGTATTTTAGTTTTTACATGACCATTTGTGAAGAGTTTATGCTACCATTGTATGAGATGATTTTTCTTAAAGAATGTAATTGCATGTACGAAGGAGCAATGGAGACGGTAAGTAAATATGGAGATTAATTTTTCTCCAAGGAAGTTTTGTATTTGGCGATGTATGGAGGATCCTGAGCTCCTTCATTACTACCAAGATATGCCACAGATTATGCCATTCATAAGGAGCTAGCAAGACAGTTGTACATAGATGATTTCAGGAACTTCCTGTTTGATATGAAGAAAGTTATCTACCCACCACTACCATTTTTCCTTGGTAGATATAAGTTTACTAAGATGAAGAGTGCCTCTAACTTTGTAAGAGAACTGGAAAATTTCCATTTTAGAGAGAAAAATTTCCATAGAAATGACTCTTGGGGCAAGGTTTCAAAATATTGTGGATCTGTAGGGGTACATTTTGAATACTCCCATTGTTTTGATAAGGAGGAGGAGGTATACTAAAATGCATGTAACATGACCGCTTTGAAAAAATGGTTTAGGAAGAAAATCAGGACTATAGGAGGCAAAGGCGGCAACAACAACACTATTGAATAACAAAAATGGAAAGAAGAAGCTACCAAGAAGAACGAAGAGGAGGCCCAATGGGTTAGTAGCAGAAGCTAAGAAATTATTATTAGAGGAGGCCTAGAGGCAAAAGGAAGAAGAAGAACAAAGGAAAAAGGAAGAAGAATAAAGGAAAAAGGAAGCAGAAGAAAGGATGAAAAAGGAATCAACTGATAGAACAAGAGAGGAGGCAGAGAAGGCAACTGAAGAGTTGAAGAGGAAAGAGTAGGAACATCGAGACAGAGAGAAGTTGGAGCAAGACCAAGCCCATGACAACCCAAATGAGCCTTTTGTCCCATCGGGTGACACACAGACAGGATTCCAAGTTCCTTTGGTAGAGCTTGGATTGGTACCATTCACCCCATCCCCTAATCATGGCGTGGTCATTCTCGACACAATATTCTTTGACCATAATAAGAAAATAATTGTAAGAAGGTTGAAGAAGAGGTTGAAAATAGGATATCTACCCGTTGAAGTTATGGTAACTGAAATAACATTCATGCAGAGCACAAACAAATATCCTCAACTCCTTGCAATGGTGAGCATAGCAGAAGTGCAAGCTAACGCAGATAATGTCAGTAAGCTCGTAGAAGATACTGGGCATTACAAAGAAAGAATGCTGAAGATAAGGAAACTCTTGTAAAAGAAAGAACAAAAGGACAAGGCTTAAAAAGAAAACATGATGATACTTTATCAGAGTTTGAAAGACTCAAGAAGGCATACCAAGCTCTAGAATCAGATAAGGATGCATTAGTTCTTTTAGTTACTATCACCGTAGGAGAGAAGAAGGATCTTGAAAGCAAGGTTTTGGAGTTGGAAACGCAGAAATCTGTAGCCAGCAAGCAATTAGAGGAACTATAGACACATAATAGCTCCTTAGAGAAACAACTTAATACGGATAATGAAAAAACACCTGATATTACTCCTTTCCATGGTCAAACTTGTTTAATGCAAAGGAAAATTCACCAGGTTTAATTAAAACTGGTAGAATAAGTATATAAGATTAAGCAAATAGAGGCCATATTGAAATAAATAGCAGCTAAATAATCAGATTTCAGGAAAGAGTATTCAGAGGTCACAGAACTTGTGCAAAGTCAGCTAACTTGGATAAAAGCCAATTCAGTTTTTCTTGACCACATTCCCCAGAAAACAGCAGAAGGGATGAAGATGGAGTTAGCACTCTTAAATTTCAACAATAAGATTGAACACAGTGATTCAAAAAACTGTGGAAAAGAGTAAGGAATTTTACAAGAAAATGTGCATGACATATGATAGATGCCAAGCTTCAGCCGCAACCCAGGCTCAAGAATTTCCAGGAAAAGATCAACATTTGAAGAATATCTAGGACAAATTGCAGATAGATAAGCAAAGTATTCAAAATATTGAAAGCATTAGTGAGGAATCAATCGAACTTTGGATTGCACAAGCTTCTGTTCATCAATATCTCTTAGAAGACTTGTTAAGTCAGACCCCGCCAAAGGTGAAAGAGATCAAATCTCAGCTAGCTAAGCATGAAGTAACGTCACGATTGTTAGAACCCGTAGACTATCGAGCCATCACTGAAGAATCTCGTGCATGGAGAAATTTCATTAGGAAACTAGTTGGGCCCACCTAGGACTTTGTTTTGTCTCCATTTGGCACTCTATGTAATATTTATATTATATTTTCATTTTCCTAGTGTCATACACTAGAAGACAAATTTTGTAAGTTGAAGAGTCAAGGAAGCCTAAAAGGAAGGGGTAGCCCAAAGGTCATTTGTAAAATGTATAAATAGGGGTAGAATAGATGTTAGAGGGGAATTTCACTAGCGCATATATGCTAAAGTTATTTGTATGAGAACTATTTTTTTTTATGAATAAAGAGAACCAAATTTTGTTGGAGGAAGGACTGCACAAGCTTCCAATTGGATTGTGTGGATTGCTGAATACTTAGCTATTTCTATTTTAGCCTTCTATACAACTATGAGATCGTTCTAACTTGTTGAATTACTTCTATGGTTTATGAATGATTTTATTTTCTATTAGAAATCTTGTGCATGTGAATGAGTAATGAAGGTGTTAACAAAACATAGCTATCTTTGTTTATATTTCCTGCTGTAATTATGTGTGTATAATTTGAACAACTACCTGTAGGATTCCACTAGCAGCATTACAGTACATTACTCAATTAAATATAATCTCTGCTCCCCTGGGGGATAGGATAGGTAGATTAGTTTAGAATATATTAGTTGTTTTTTGCTTTCGTAGAAGTGATTGTGGGGCAAGAGTTGTAAGACAGGAGGTAAGAACCTACGCATCTCTAGTGAGGTTCTTTCTCACCAGTAACTTGCATTTAGTTTAGGCACTTGCATTTCATCTTAAAACTTAAAATTATATAAACGGTGGACCGGGATGCAACTGGTAAAACATACTTAAAATGTTCTTTTAATTCTACAGTAGTCGGGCCAATAAGAAGACAGATTCCTCATTCCAAATAGTAAACGATCTAATTGGGATCGATTATTGGGGATAATCCCTATTGTCTGTACCTTGGATTTTTCTAGACATCAACAGTCTTAAATAGTTAAAATAACATATATACTGGAGTAAACGATATGTACACGAAATGAGAATGTAGAGAACAATTCCAAGATAAATAAGGGTTATGAGTTACAAAATAACTCATGAAGGAATATATTAACTTCATCCAACTACCACAATACATTCATACATCCAAATCACATGTTCCCCTTGATAATGGTTACATGACCCTTGTATATACCTATTCAATCATAACATATGTGGGACTTAATTAGGATGGATACTATTACATATACATTTACCTTATTACATACTGACATTTGACCTCGCATATGCCCCCTTGGATTCATATCATCTACGCTTACCCCTATATATACCCCCTCACATCATATCAATTTCACATACCCATTATTAAAATATTTATATATGTGGACTTATTTTTTATGGACAATAAGGGTAGGGGAATAAATGGAAGCTTATGACTTTCCTATCAATAGGTACCAAGTGCATGATCTATAGGCATAGTTGAGAAATAAAGGTCATTGGTGAAAATTGCTTTCACCTATTTGCATGAATTGAATGAACTTCATTAGCAAAAGAGACAAGCTCTTACATATGTTGAAGTCCAAGCAAAGATGAAAATCCTAGAACATGAAAATGAGAGAAAGACAAGGGAATAGGCGGAGAAGGTTGTTGTAGAATAACAAGCATGATAAGGGAAAAGTACAGAAAAGGAAAAGACAAGATTTTAATCATAAGGAAAAGACATATGTATAATCCAAATAATAAGTTACGAAAGACGAAGTATTAAAGAGAGAACTTGCAAAAGCTAAAGCAAAAGTTATTTAGAAAAATAAACCAAATTCATAAGCTAAAATAGAAAAGAAAAGAAAGAAAAATAAGAGTTAAGGAAAAAATCTAAAGTAAAAAAGAAAATTAAAGAAGAAGAGTTGAAGATGTCGTTTAAGATTCAAATAAAAAAGAAAAAATAAACATAAAAAGAGCAAGCAAAAAAGAATAAAGCTATCATGGAAGTAATGGGAAAAGTGCTGATGGAAAAGGAGTAAAGTCCCAAAATATTTGCTAGCATGATTGTGGTTATTGTAGAGGAAATTCCATTCCTAACACCTATTAACAAAGTCGAAATTTTTAAAAAATTGTTAACTTTTATAGGAAGAATAAAATTATGAGAGAGCCTCACGAGAGAATGAAGAAACCATGTCGATCAAGAACTTGCGATCACCACTTCCACTATTGTGTTGGATACAAACCAATCCAATTTAATATTTGACTTCGTATGTGAGACTTGCATTTAATCATGCCATTGTTAACAAAGTAGCATATGTATACATGTGAATGAAAGTGTATGAAGTTAAGATAAAAAAAATATTGAAATAAGTGGATTAATAAGTCTAATCAATATGATGTTTCATATTTCATTGATTATCCTTTGGAAATTCAAAATAAATTGAATAATTTACAAATATAATTTTATTAGAGAGCTCAACACTCGCAATGATACATAGGGACAAGGTATATTCTATGTTTGAAAAATAAAATATAAGATAAAATATGAGGATGAAAGATATCTTATATGAATAAGGAAAATTGTAGTTTCATTCTATTAAATGATGGCAGATTTATTTTGTTGATATTCTAGTGAAAATCTTCTAATTGCATGAGAAAAATATGTTTGGTATTGAATTTAGGAGAAATTTTAAGGATCTATAATTTTCTTAAAATGTAGAAATATGGGTAAATCTTACTAATCATCAAATTTGCAAACATAAAATGTTTGACCACATTTTAAAAAATATTCAAATTTCTAAGGGTTTTATATAGCCTTTCCAACAATTTTGGTGGTTTTAGGAGTAAAAAAATTTAATCCTATGACATTTAGCTATTTGTATTGGTAAAAAAGAGAGAAATTCACGAATATATTTTTGGAAAAAAACCTTAAAAATTAGTCAATAGATTAAATTTTGCCTCTAAATTTTTCCTTAATTAAATTTAAACTCATATATTAAAAAAATTCTACTCAAAATACATTGTAAAGATCAATAAAATAACAATAAAAACTTATATTAAATACCTAATTAAGATATTACATTAATTAAAACCCTGTTTTCAATATTGAAAAAGTTTGAAAACATTAATTGATAAAAGTATAACTTCGTGGAAAGCCTCTCTTGAAAAACACATTTTTCAGGGAAATCTCATATTAAGAAATATGGAAAAAAATAAAAAGATTGAAGATAAGGAAATCTCATATTTCTTTAAAAAAAAGAAAAAGAAAACCCCACTATAATTATAATTAGGAAAGACTAAGTATTTTGACTCCCCTCCCCTATGGTTTAAATAGCAAGATTCCAGTTTAGTTTAAATAGCACTATTCGATAGAGATTAATTGTATCTTCATTTCAAATTAATTGAGAAGTTATAAATGTTTAACCTTTAACATTGTAAAGAATTATTGATTTACTTTCTCATACCATAATGTCTATGGCATACATTTTATGATTTTTTATTAATTTTTACAATTTTTGTACTTGTTAGTAACATATGAATGTAAAAGTAATTCTTAATTCAAATTCAGCCTTACTTGTTACTATTCAATTTTTTGTGCTATAATTGGCATGGCAAGTGTAGTAATAACTATCGGTATCGTATTTAATCTTTATATTTAAGAGTCCTAGGTAGAAGTGGTTAATCTTAGGATTGGATTATGTTTTAAGTGTAGAAATTTTTTTTTTCACAGAAAAAAATGGTATTTACATGTACGGATGGATCAAATGTCCATTATCACACATATATTCAAAATCAATCAAAGCATAAATATTTTTATATCAAGAACTGGTCCACTTTTTACATCAAGAAGTGTTGGATCAGTCCATAAAAGCTCAAAAAACATCTATATCATCATACAGATCAACAAAAGGAGTTTACACCACCCCATAAAAGCAAATGTACTTAAAAACCTGTACAAGTTCAGATGATGAATATTAATTCATCCATGTATATCATATATAAACAAAAAAACTTCTTAAAAAATGATGAAGTTATCTGGAGAAGTTCTCATTAAAAGAGCCATCAACAAGTATAAAGCTAAAAACACACAAAATTGTATTCAATAAAACTAGCAACAAGTATCTCTAAAAATTCTGATAACTTTCAGTCATTTTAGCTCCTCGAAATTCCTTGATAATCCATCACCCGTCCGGTTCCAAAGCTCCAGCTTTCGCTAGACCATCTGCAGATGAATCGCTTGAGCGAAACCATCTGCAGATAAATCTTTCGCGATAGATATGCTTGAGCACCAAATGTTCAAACATATCTGAAAGCCTGTTAACTTCATAAACAACCTGTGCAAGCTCTGCAGCACCACAAATTTTTGGGTCACCGGCAGAAGATCCATCAAAATACCCCCAAGGGTATGTTTTATCAATATCTGCAACAGCAACAAATCTAATATTAACAACCAAACTGTCTTGAGGTAAAGATCTCATCAAACCCAGGCTAATAATGGATACCTAAGCAGGTGTCATAGAAATGTCTTCAAAACAAACAAGATTTCTGGCTTTCCAAATATTCCATAAAACAATAATTGGTAAGATTTTAATATGTTTAAATTTCATATTAAGGC
The DNA here is from genome assembly GCA_001517045.1 of Pseudotsuga menziesii. Lineage (NCBI taxonomy): Eukaryota > Viridiplantae > Streptophyta > Pinopsida > Pinales > Pinaceae > Pseudotsuga > Pseudotsuga menziesii. Next base: position 33,246 of record LPNX011030003.1, on the reverse strand, counting down.
ACCAAGTCTTCACACAATCACTAACAGTTCTCGCATACCACAAATTGTTCAACCTTAATCTATCCTCAAGATTCATCCCAACACACTAAGTAAATGGACACTCCACACCAAGATGGATATTAGTCTCAATATTCAGTTTACAAAGATAACATCTACCATGGCCTTCCCTTCCTTTCCTAACTATGATATCCCAGGTAAGTGCTTTATCAGATAAAAGAAACCAACAAAATATTTTTGCCTTGAGAGGGCACTTAAACTTCCATAATAATTTCCACCACCAGGAATGATCCATACCATCCCTATCCAACATAAGTTGTACATATCCTTCTTTCGGGCTATACAAACTAGATTTAGATAGATTCCATCCCAAAACATCTTTATCATTAGTCAAACTCACATGACTACTTTTAGAATTTGCTTAAGCAATAAACATACACAATAGCTACGATTAAACATTTCATTAAGTATCCCATGGAAGTCACAAAAATACAATACTCTTGAGATTGGTAACACTCTTGGAATTTGGTTTTCATTTTAACTATTGCATTATTTTTTTTACTTTTTAAGTTTTAATATTAGTGGTTGTGATAGTTTTGTTTAAAATAAGATTTGATTTATAAAGATAAAATATAGCTTTATATGTTTTTGTGTGTGTATATTCTATTTGAGTATTGTTTATTTTAGAGGTTATTTTCATTTTAAATGGCTTTATTTAATACTTGGCTTCACTAAGATTTTAAATCTTTAACTGAAATTGAACTATAAGAGAAATATAAGAGATGATTATTTCAATTTTAATGGGAATTTTGGAGAATTAATCTATACTCTTTGAATCGGAATCCATATAATTAGCAAAATTATGGGACAAATGCTATACATACATTATTGATGTTATTTAAAATGATTAAAAAATACACAAACATACCGTATAACAATTCTTCAAAATCATAGATTTCGAGTAAATCTCTTAACCTAAACAAATCAATAAACATAATGTCAAAACCATAGATTTCAAGTAAATCCATCAATCTAAACAAATAAATAAATATAATGCAAAAAATACATTGCATTAGGTAATCAGTAAGTATAATGTCAAAACTATGATGCATTCTTCAAACTCTATTTCCAAAGCCCTCTAACTCTCATGAGTGCCACCTTCCATCTCTCAACAATGTTAATGTAATTAATGAGCATTGAGGATTGAAATATGTAGAGATTAGATGTTCATTACAATAATGAAAAATTCAGAAATAATATAAAAATCATTAAGTCATATGAGCTTTTATATTGTTGTGAAAAATCAATGCAACTTGCAAATAAAAAAACACCATAATAATTTTAATTGAATAGATGTTTCTAATTTTTAGTGAATATATGGTTTATAAATTAAAATTCAGAAAGTATAGATTTATTTAAGATAAATATATTAATACTACTACTAATATAAAAAAACTATAATAATATAATGACTATTTAAAAATTTTATTACTCTTCAAAATTAATTTTTAAAAATTTCTCTACTTTTATAAATATTTGACGATCAAAATGCCCCATAACAATCATTTTTCTCCTCAAATTCCATCCCTGGCTTATACCACTTATTAAAAAGTAAGCTGTCCCACGATTTTCCCGCATACCGTCTGGTCTTTTATTGGATGTTGTATCTTCAAATGGTTTTGGTTTTCTCTATTTTCATAATTCCACTATTTTGAACTGATTTTGATACATACGAACATGATGATGTTTAGATTGCGAATGGTCCATCGGTATCGGTGAGTGAGTGAGACGAGATGTATTTGTTCTCGGTCAGTGAGACGAAATTGATGCTTCAATAGCAGGGAAAGAAACATTTAAACAAAACTTACAAACATTACCATAGAAAGGGTTTTTGTTTAAACGTTTAAACAAAACTTACAAACTTACCACAGAAAGGGTTCTATCGCAATCCTAAACGGGTGATCATTGAACTCGGTCGTCCAATTTACCGGCAGCATTTGGTAGGAGTTTGTTTTCATATTGTTCGACTTCACGATTGATATGTATATAGGAAGGAAGGACATGTTCTAAAGATAGTTAGCCATGTCGATGGCATGCATAAACGCAGCTCCATCACTGGTGCACAAGGCCCAACAACTTGAGAAGTCACCCGGTCTCATGATATTCACTACACTGTTTTTGACATTCTTCTTCTTCTTTTCTGTGACGAGCAAAAACAGAATTAGGGCTTGGCGATCAGGAATCCCACTGGGCACCTTTGGATGGTCTTTGATTGGCGAGACATTAGAGTTCATTGGGTGCCAGAAAAGGGGCAGCCCCCATCAATTCTTTGACAGTCGAACACATAAATATGGAAATGTGTTCACCAGTTTCCTTCTTGGCCACCCTACTGTGGTATTTTGTAGCCCCGAAGGCAACCGCTTCTTGTTCGCCAACGAGAACAAACTTGTTGTCAATTCTTGCCCTAATTCGCTGGAAAAACTCTTTGGAAGCTCTCTTCTTAATGGCACTACTGACGATGCCAAGAGGTTAAGGAGAATGCTGATGACGTTCCTGAGGCCGGAGGCCCTGCAAATTTTTTTTGGGCGAGTGGATTCGATGACTAAACGTCATTTGGCCGAGCACCGGATCGGTAAAGATGAGGTCACGGTTTTACCTCTGGTGAAACGCTATACTTTCTCCCTGGCATGTGACTTGTTCGCCAGTATAAACGATGAGGACGAAGTAGCAAGCGTAGTGGTAATAGAGATCTCTGCAAATCTGTCAGACTGGCTATTAGTGTGGTTTTCGTCTATAAGAATGAAATGGACATTATCTCTTTGGATGGTGTAGTTTGGTTTGTTTAGGAATTACTTGTTGGTAGTAAATGCATGCTACTTGCAATTTAATGTGACGGAAAGCAAAGCATGTGCATGTTTAATAAAATCGTTATATTTATGCTTATGCAATATATATGAATTACAACTATATGTTGAAATATTTGTACTAAGAGAAACACAAATCTGCTTTCTTTCAACTAAGTCATGCTATGTGTACTGAGAGAAACACAAGTTTGCCTTCTTTCAACTAAGTCATGAGATCACACTTGATATCAAAGTGAGACAACATCTTTACGTACTCTTCTCGTCCTTAGTGTTTTAAGCCCAATATGAATATGTATAACCATGTAGTCTAATCTCATTATTGGTTGCATATGTGAAGCCACAATCTAGTGTACCCTTAAGATACATCATCACATGTTTTGGTGCAACTAGGTGAACATGTTGGGGCTCCACCATATATTGACTTAATGTGTTTACAACAAGACATATATCTGGTTTAGTATTCATCATATACATTAGTGACCTAATAATTTGTCGGTACAATGTACGATCTAATGTATCTCAGGAATCATCATTCAACAACTTCAAATTTGGCATCATTGGAGTGTTCACCGCCTTGCAATCCAACATCCCAAATCTCTTTAGGATCTAAATAGTATATTTTCATTGATTAAGGAAAATCTCATATGGGAACTGCCATACTTCAAGACAAATAAAATAGTGCATCATACCAAGATCTTTCATTTCGAATTTAGCAGCAAATTTCTTCAAGTACATTCATCGATAAGCTTCTCTTTACCTATTATGAATAGATCATCAACATATAGAAATAGAATCATAAGACCTTCATCGAAAACCTTATAGTAAGGTTGGAGTCTATTTTACTCTTAGTAAAGCCCAAGCTCATCAGAAATTCATCAATTCCTCCGTACCATGCTTTAGGTGCCTACTTTGTTTTCTTCAATTTGCAAGCATGTGAAACTCTGTCATGGGTTTTGAAACCTAGAGGTTATTCAATATATACCTCTTCTTCTATCACACAATTTAGGAAGGATGTCTTTAAATATTTGGTGTAGCTTCCATTTCATCTTGGATGCCAATGCAGGGATAGTTCTGATTGAGGTATATATTCATTAGTAAAAAATGATGAATTAATGACTACGTGACTAAAAAATCTAGTCACCACAGTTTTTAAGTGATTTCCTACTAAATATAATCAATTTTGATTGACCCAACTATAAACGACTAATTTATTCACAAATTAACAAATATGACTAGATAATAAGTTACATAATTGAAAATGACTAAAGTAAACGGCCAATTTAGTCACGACATAAAAAATGACTAGGTAGAAGAATATGAATTAGTCATTTACGTTAGTCATTTTTAATTGTGTCACTCCGATAATGGAAAATTGTAATTTTTGACAATGAAATGTTACAATTTGCTAAATTTTGTAAATTTTTAATAGCTGCAATCAAATAAAGTATATTCATTCCATTCTCTTGAGATAAGATTCTAACATAACCATAACCTTTCATTAATAGAATCAACCAAGCCTTCCAGGAAAATGCAAGGACTTAAGGTGGAATTAAGGCTCCGTCGACACACTTAAATGAGGTGCCTTTCTAACTTCATAGTTATCATCTATGACCATTGAACCAGCACCAGGTGTAGCTTCACCAGGCTCAAATCCTTTATTATCAGGTACTCCAATTGAACCGGTGGAAGCACCAAGAACATTTTAACCAATCGAAGACTCAATTGACTCCGGTGCTGACCCATAACCAGTCTCAGATCTATTTGCAATAAATTAGGTAGAGGCCCCATCTCGGATCAATTTTAGGTAAATATTTTGATTCCTCCCTTTACAAGCATGACCTCGTAGAATATAATACATGTAATGTGATGGCCTCTTCTTATCACTATTAAGGTAAATCTCCTCTCCTATTGTGATCAACCTCTCCATAGTTATTTTTCCTTCCATCCCAACCTAACCTTTGTTGGGCATTAGTTGCTTTACTTACCTCATACTTTTTTATATATTCGAATGCATGGGATTGGGTTTATAAATTTAATTATGAATCTGGTGGTTGTTTCATTAACAACTTCAAATGGTGAGCAATTGGATGGATATCCATAGTCAGATAGTCAAATAAACAATTTCTAGATTCAGTGATATCTCTAATGTTTTGGTAATTAACAATGCTCTTCCAAGTCATTGTGTATAACGCCTTGCGAATTTAACAATCCAAGCCTATCAAACGATTTCCATATTGAATTGATAATTTACCACTATAATATCAAGTTCTTGAGTATGTATGTATAACTAGGACTATTCAATTGAGTGACCACAAAAAATTCAAAACTTCTTTAGCATTTAAATCAAACATAAATGACAAAACCACCAAATGGTTCCATGAGTTAACATTAAAGGACTCATTCGTAACATGATCGGTGAAAAGACATGACTACTAGGAAGTACAAAGTGGCCATTATGGCTTTTAACGTAGAGGTTGAAACTCCTCCATAAATCACCTCCGATTATTTTTTGCATGTATTGGGATAAAAATGTCTTATCCTACATATCCTCTCCTTTGATTGGTGGCAAGTTAACAAATATAACATTAAAACAAAAAATATATAATATTAATCATAAAAGAAATATAATATAAAAAAATTAACATAATATATATACTATTATAACAATTATAACATTAAAACAAATATAATATAATATAATATTAATCATAAAACAAATATAATATTAAAAAAATAAATAGAATATGATAATAATCAATATAAAACAAATTTTTTTGAACTAGGGGACTCGACAACTAGGGATCGGCTGGTACTCGCGTGACACGGGGTCCAGGGATCCATTCCTGCTACCACCACTGGGACTTCACTTAGTGAACCTCTCACATAGCACATGTGATCGTGAGATATTAAAGAATACCCTTAATTTAGAGAGATATTGACCCCAACTCTTTTTGTTGAAACCCCCTCCCAATACTTAAAACCTCCTCCCCACCCATTTTTATACCTCAATCCTTATAAACAACCCTACCCACCCCCACCTTAAACCCCTCATCCCCCCAATACCTGCAATATATTGGTTCAATTTTTGATAATTTTAAAACCCACAATATGAACTAACGTGATAGGATATTGGCCAACAAGTGAAGCCCCCGTGGCTACCACTATACCCTTAGGTGCCCCACACCCGCTCACAAGACATGGGACACAGGTAAACCCGGGTGGGATTTGATCTCGTGACCTCCATTTACAACAAGTGACTTCATATCAATCGAACGCCAATGAGCCACACCCTTTCAAGATAATGTAAAACAAATATAATATGAAAAGAAATAAAAATAAGATGATAAATGATAAAACCAATATCCAAATGGGAATCTGTGCAACCATAAATCATGATTTAGTTTGATTTCATCCCCAAATCACTGATGGCCTCTACAATGGTCACATCCTTCCAATCTCCCACGTTATTACATCAAAATTCAGATAACTTTTTTAATTTTACCATTAACAATCCCACCAATATCCCTTTGTGTTTAAGAATTCTAATACCGAACTTCTCCATCGCACCACTTCTACCATTGCTTCCTCTGGAAAATGTCAACCCTACCCCCAACAATATTAATAACAACTTATTTGCTTCTGTATTGTAGGCTTGTGCCAACATAGAACAACTGCAACAGCTGCATGTCCGCATGATCACAATGGGACTTGATCACAACATCTTTTTGCTCACAAAAATAGTTGCAGTGTACGCTCAATTGGGTGAAATGGATTGCGCACGCCTTATTTGAGGAATCATGCAGGCATGATATTTCATTGTCGAATGCAATGATAATAGGGTATGCAAGTAGTGATTTCTTGAAACAAGCGCTTGAACTGTATAAACAAATGGAATTGGAAGGTGTGAAATGGAACAGGTTTACCTTCCCCCATGTACATGAATGCACAAGTCTATTGAATTTGCAATTGGGCATTTAAACTCATGGTCATATAGTTGGAACAGTGTTTATATCCGATATTTTAATGGTGAATTTGCTTATAACGATGTATACAAAATGTGGGTGTGTGGAGGATGCACAGCAAGTGTTTGACAAAATGCTTGAACGTGATTTTGTATCTTGGAATTCTGTGATTTTCGGGTATTCTCAAAATGGGCATGCAAATGAAGCTTTGATGCTTTTCAGAGAAATGCAGCTCTAAGGAGTAGATAGATATGTCATTACAATAGTAGTTGTTCTCCCAGCTTGCATGCAATTGGAAGCCCTACAGCAGGGTAAGGAGATTCATGCTTTCGTGATCAGAAGGAAATTGGAGTCGGATGTTTCCAACATTTCTCTCATAGACATGGATGCCAAATATGGAAGGTTGGAGACTGCACAGAAATTGTTTGACAACATGTGTGACATAGACGTGATTTATTGGAATGTATTGATTATAGGATATTCCTAGGAGGGGAATGCTGGAAAAGCCTTAAATATTTTTGGTGAAATGCAATGGAAAGGAATGAAACCTAGTGTCATTACTGTAGTAAGTGTTCTCCCTGAGTGTGCTTGTTTATCGACTCCGCAACAAGGTAAGTGGATCCACGTGTATGTAATTAGAAATGGATTAGAGTCCAATGTTTTTGTTGGAAATGCCCTCATTCACATGTATGTAAAAGGCAGGACTTTAGAGATAGCTTCCAAATTGTTTGAGAGGATATCTAAAAGAATTGTAGTATCATGGAATGCTATGATTGTTGGTTATATGCTTAATGGGCATGCCATTGAAGCCACAATGCTCTTTTCTCAAATGCTACTTGAAGGCATAAAACCTGATTAAGTTACTATTGGGAGTGTGTAATATCCCTGATTTGGTGTACATATCATAATATTATCTTGTTGCAAATTTAATTAAAATTCTAAATTAAAACATGCACTCAATTAGTCAATTTTTTTAGACTAGGCAGATAAGGGTATTTTGCTAAGAAATTTATGAACATGGAAGCAAGTTGAGGGAAGCAACCAAGGACACTTTCAGGGATGATATTTATTTTCTTCTATAACACATTTATATCCATACCATTTAGGTTTCAGAATCAACATCCACTCAAACTGTAACACCCCGGTTTTTGACCCTGTTTGCATTAAAAATGTATATGATGTATATATTGTAATTAATCATGGCGTGGAGCTAAAGGAAAAATCCCCACCATCGACTTAACGTTTATGTTTCGGTGATTAAAATCATTGTTGATGGTATTTCGTGCTAGCCGACACATTATAATTTTTGCGTCATGTAAATATGCATTTTAATTAAAATACCCACAACGAGCTATGTCAATGCAACATTAAAAGAGATGGGGGCATGATTTCCAAAGGATAAGGGGGGGAGTATTTAACCTTTGGGGACAATGGGGAAAATCCAAATGTTAATGGGAGAATCCATCAAACAGTCAACTACCTTTCTTGTCTCATTCTCCCAATCATTTAATTCTGCCAGAAATTGGTTGAAGTAGTTATTGCATGGGGATGGGAAGAGTACGGGCAAGGAAATTTGGACTTGGGGAAAACCCATTTTTGGGGAAAAACGTTTTTGACTTTTGGGGAAAGTTAACGCCCAAAATGCATGCCCATCTGGCCATACACCCACATCCTCCATTTTCTCACGCAGGGAAAGCTTGGGAGCGGATTTACCTGCATGTTTTTTGTCTGCAGTGTCTTCTTCATTTACGATTTTGGAGCTCCTGGGAACTTCACTCACGTTTTTGGATTTGTTGTTCATTCCCCATCCACGTTTTTAAAGTTTCCTTCATTTTCCCCATGAATGGGAAGTCATATTTGCAAAGCTCAGTGCCTGGGATCTTAGCTTGATGTTTTTGTTGTTGTTTCCCAGGCTGGGAATCCGTGTTTGCAATGCCCAGCAAATTGGAGAAGTGGCCACGATTTCTGGGTGTCTGTGGAGGCTGCTTTTTCCCACGTGAAGCCAATGAACATTTGGTGAAATCAATTTTGGCTCCTGTGGCTGTTTTACCCACTTACCATTTCTGATTTTAGCTTCCAGGACATTTTTGTCCATGCCCAGGACTGTAATTGTTGTGTATCGAATTCGTTTTTGGCCACGTTAAGGCCAAAACGTCCTTGGGATACGAATTGTTGTTAGGGGGTTGTTTTCACCCACCTTGGCAATTCATTTGGTTGCCAAACTATTTTCCTCAACCCAGAAATTGTGTATATTGTTGTGTATGCATTTGTGCTTTGATCTGCATTGAATTGGAAGTGGAAATGAGGCTTGACCAGCTTGATAAACCTAGTGCGTGAAGGAACCTCACAGACAAATCTAGGGGGATGGTTTTCTTCTTTGCACACCCTGAATAATAGTGGAAGGGAAGGCATATCCCGAGGGACTGTGTCGTAGAGAAGGGGATAATTCCTTGTGTTGGGTGGGTAGATGTTTGGAAGCCAGGATAGATTTGGTGCAGGTGTCCATAGCTTTGTTGAGGAACTCACTAGCTTAACAGTCAACCTATCCATCTCATTTGCAGCCTGATAAACCCAATTGTGTTGGCTTGGCTGAATTTTGTGGTATCCTTGGCTATGTGTGAGTCTGCTAGTGTTCCCTTATTTCTTGTGGGAGTCATTCCCAGCTCGGGGGCTGGAGTGTTGCTAAGAGATTAAGGAGAAGACTGGCCTATGGTTGGGTGGAACGTTGCAATGACATAGCTGGTTGCGGGATGATATTCTTCATAAGATAAGTATCTCCATTTTAATCGATGCATTTTTTATGTTTAATGAATTACAATGAAAATGATGAACATGCTAAATGCTTCGATGGAATGTAGTTTGCTTCTGTTGTATGCTAAATAATTATGCATCTATTCATGTATTAGTTCAATGCATTTCATTTTATCATGCGTATGTTCATGGGATTTAAATATCCCCGGTTATATAGAAGTAACATCGCATCCTCTCCATCCAGTAGAGGGGCGGGGACATGACACAAACCTACTTCCACGCTTTTGGATCACCTAACCGTGAAACTAGGAATACTTTTTCAAATCCAATTGACAAGAGGATTTTGAAAGGTTTGTATGTGTTGAATACTGGGTAATAGGATTCAAATAAATTTTCTTACATCCAAGAATAGTTCTGGAAGGATTTGGGGCTGTTAGGAGAGATTTGGGAAAAAATGGCAGTTTTGGCCCAAAGAGGCCCTGTGTAGAGGAGATTGTTCAAACTAGGTACAGATCCAACAAAAAATATTTTTATGGTTGTGATGGATAGAGGGTCCATTTAAAACATACAACAACTTACGGAATTGCATGTTGATGAACAAAACTCTCAGAATTAATAAAACTGTAAAACGAGTAAGTTTTGCCTAGTCATCTAGCATGGGTGTACATTAATGCATGAGTTTTGTATCAAAAAGGTATTATAAATAATACTAGAATTTAAAAGAAATTATCATATATTTATTTCACACATTAAATCATTTATACTCCTTCTCATGGCCATTACTATATTTTCCTTGCATTAAACTGATAAAAAACATCATCTATGGGAAAATAAAGCTCACTCATGGAAAACTTTACATGTGAGCTTATTAAAAAGAAATATTATAGTATTACAGATATCATAATCATTTTTTTTGGATTGAGCACATCAATAAGTGGTTGGAGGACTGGTATATCCAAAAATGAGACCTAAAACTTAGGGCAGGAGGCCGAAATTATCTGACACCAAGCTGGGGATGGGAGTGTAGGTGAAGTTTCCTTCACTGGAGCTCGATTTCAATGGAGAAATTGGCTATAGTGGATGTCTGATATGAAGCTAAGGTGATTTTCATTATCTCTCCAACACATGCAATGAAAAGGAAGGGGAGGAAGAAGAGTGGATAAGAAAGGACTCGGGGCACATTTGCTAAAAGACTGAGACACAACACTCAGTAGAAGATATGATTCACATAAACAAAAATCAATCATCAACCAAACTAAGAAAAGGAGCTTGATTTAGCATTAAATAGACCACTGGTGACTTGTTGGGCAAGCCAATCACCTACTGGGAAAGTCTCCCTTGCTAAAACTCTAAGCCTAGCCAAGTGGTGCACCCTCCTTGAAAAAATGACAAGTAGGGACCATGTGAGTTGTTCCCATGTCCATGTCATTCATCCAACTTGGAAACTACACCCTCCTTAGACCAAAAGTTGTTGCTTTTTTCTATGGCAACTTTGAATCTTCCTTTCCTGCTTTTGTGACTGAGCATTCAAAAAGGAAACCGCGCCCTCCTTTGGTCAATTGTTCCTTCTTTTTCTTATGACATATTTTTTTGTCTTTCTTACTTTTGAGACTAAACCTCCAAAAGGAAATTGTCCCCTCCTTTAGTCAATTTTTCCCTTTTTTTGTTACGACAACTTTTCTTTTGCTTTTGGCACTTTCCTTCTTCCTTTGACTACTTTCTTTTGTCAGTTCCTTTTTAGATTCTAAATCTCCTCCTTGGCAAGTTGGATTTCCCAAGTGTGCCCTCCTGACATGGAAATTATTTCCACATAATTAAAGTGCATATTATTTAATAATGGTAATAAATCAAACTAAGTATAAGCCTCAACAATATTTACTTAGCGAAATTCCCTAGGCTAATTAATTAATGTCTCTTAGTCCCCCTAGGTGTTTGACATGGTCCACACTTTTGGTGATCAATTAGGTGGGGATATGATAGTCCTCCCCTCCCAAGTATGCTTCTCCTCAAGAAGAAGCAAACCAGGATGCTGTAACAAATTCTCACCGTCCCGAGTGGCATCTTCACTGGGTAACCATGGGCCACTGTATTAGATACTTTTTGATGGTTATGTTCCCCAGTTTCCTTTCTCTGATATCCAACAATTTCTCAGGAACTAAGTACAAGTGGCCTTCATCATCCGAGGGATGGAGTTCTTCTAATGTCACTACCTACTGGCCAACTTCCTTCTTCAAACACGATACATGGAAAACATTATGGATTTTACTTCCCAGTGGAAGTTCTAACTCATAGGTCACTTCACCAATTTTTCTTAGAATCTTGTAAGTCCCATAGAATCTTGGCTGATGTTTTTCATCCCCCTTATTAATCAAAGAAGGTTTCCTATAAGTTTGTAGCGTTTGGTAGACCAAGTCTTCTAACTGGAATACTCAGTTAATTCATGTTTGTCTGCATACACTTTATGTTGGTTATGCGTCATCTGCGAGTTCTCTTTTAACACCCTTACAATGTCTTGGTTTTCTTGTAACCAATATTTAGCCTTTTGGGATCTACAATCTCCAAACATTAAATATGAAAAAGAAGGAGCACCATACCCATACAAAGCCATAAATGGGGTCATTCTGATAGAAATATGAAAGGTATAAATATAACATAACTCACCTAGGTGGAGCCAGGTTTCCTAAGCTCCTTGTTGTCATGTGACATAATTAGGGAGGTACCCTTCAAGCCATTGATTCACCCTTTTAGTTTTTCCATCTGTCTGGGGGTGATAACTTGTGCTCATGTTTAGGTTTTTCCCAACTAGCCCAAACAGTTCTTTCCAAAAGGCACTAGTGAACTTGCTATCCCTGTCACTGATTACAGTTCTCGGCAATCCATGGAGGCTGAAAATATCCTTAAAAAATAGAGCAACAACTTCACTAGCTGAAATAGTGGATGTGACTGCAAAAAAGTGTGCAAATTTTCTCAGTCTATCAACCACCACATAAATGTTGTCTTTTCCTTGATCCCTTGGAAGCCCAATGATGAAGTCCATGGAGACAGTCTCCCATTTTTGTTCGGGAATAGGAAAACCAGGCTAGCCTGCCACTAGTGCATCATGTGCAGCTTCCAAAATTTTCTTCTTTAATGCAGATCCAGGATCTAAGAAGATTCTATTTTTGTAGTATATGAGGTCATCATATACCTTGTATTATTCATTTTGTCTTACCCCATCCAAAACTTCACAAGAAAACTTATTCTTTGAATATTCTGTGCCCAGCTGTATCTTCCACTCAGTTTGCATTTGCAGCAATGAGCATGTGGGCCTGCGAGAAAGTGCATCAACCACAACATTCATCTCCCCCTTTTTATATTCAATATCAAAGTCATATGAATAGATTTTTCTCACCCATTTCTACTGTCTGTCGTTCAACTCCTTTTGGGTTAGGAAGTGTCTAAGACTGTTGTGATCAGTCTTCACTATGAATTTACCTCCCACCAAATATTGTCTGAACTTGGTCAATGCATGCATAATGTCCAACATCGCCTTGTCATATATTGAATATAACCTTTCATGAGGATGCATTTTTTTGCTCTCGAATGCAATAGGGTTCCTCTCTTTCATCATACCAACTCCAATGCCTTCTCCTGAGGAATCACATTCCAGCACAAAAGGTTTGTAGAAATCAGGTAACGCAAGTACCAGACAGTTTCTCATGATCTCCTTCATCTTTTGGAAAACTTGTTCATCCTCCCCATTCCAACTAAATGCACCCTTCTTATTCAGATCTGTTAAAGGTACAGTGAAATGGGAGTACCCTTTGACAAATTTTTAGTAGTAATTACAAAGGTCAATGAAGCCTCTAAGTTCAGCAATGTTCCTTGGGCTTGACTAGCTCAATATGGGCCTCTATTTTTTCTTGGTGCACTTTTACCCCTTCTTGGCAGATCACATGGCCAAGATAGAGAAATTTGGTCATGCCAAACTCACACTTGGACAACTTGGCATAGAATGATTGATCTGCAAGTATAGTGAGCACCACATCTAAGTGAAGCAGGTGCTCCTCCCATGTCCTTCTATAAATCAGAATGTCATCAAAGAAGACAAGGACATAATTACAGAGCTTCTGATTGAACACCTTGTTCATGCATGATTGGAAGGTTGCCGAAGCATTATTAAATCCAAATGGCATGACCATGTTGATTCCTGGAAACTCCTAGGCACTGACAATAGGGATTCTCACCAATAATCGTTCCCAACTAGATCATTTACTATTTCATATGGGGAATCCATCCGGTTAGTGGCTTGGCTACCGTAGAATTAAAAGAACGTTTTAAGTCTGTTTTTACCGGTTGCGGACCAGTCCACCGTTTATGTAATTTTATATTTTAGAATGAAATGCAAGTACCTAAACTAAATGCAAGTGACCGGTGAACAAGAACCTCATTAGAAATGTGTAGGTTCTTACCTCCGGTCTTACCGCTCTTTCCCCACAATCACTTCTACGAAAGAAAAACAACTAATGTAATATATTATAAACTATCTATCTAACCTATCCCCAAGAGGAGCAGAGATTGTAACTAACAAAGTAATGTACTGTAAGGTTTCATATTGAATCCTACAGGTAGTTGTTCAAATTCTCCATACATAATCACAACAGAAAATATAAACAAAGATAGCTTCATTTTGTTAAAACATTCATTACTCATTGTGTGCAAAAGATTTCTTACAGAAAGTAAAATCATTCATCATTGTAGAAATAATTTAGTAAGTTAGAATGATCTCACAGTTCCATAGTAGCTAAATAAGAAGTAGTTCAGCATTAGAAATCCACATAATCCATTTGAAACTTTTACAGCCCTTCCTCCAGCAAAATTTGGTTCTCCTTTATTCATAAAAGAAATAACTCTTCATACAAATAAGAACATGTATCTGCCAGTGAAAATTCCCTTCTAAACTATCCTATACCCCTATTTATACATTTTACAAATGACTCCTTTTCTACCCTTTAGTCTTTTGAACTTCCTTGACCTCTTGACTTCCAAAATTTGTCCTCTAGTGTCTTGCACTAGGAAAACAGAAATAAGATAAAATAATTTACATAAAATGCCACATATGAATAAGACAAAACTTAAGAGGACCTAATTGATCTTCCAATGAATTCTCGCCATGCATCAACTTCTGCAGTGATAGTCTTGAAATCTATAGGCTCTAGCAATCTAAATGTCACTTCATGTATAGCCAATTGTGACATTATTTCCACTGCTTTGGGTGGAGTTACCTGGAGCAGGTCTTCCAGAAGGAAATTATTGACCGAGGCTTGTGCAACCTAGGTTTTTACCACTTTCTCAATGATGACTTTAATTTGTTGAATACTTAGTTCATCCTCGTGCATCTTGTCTTGGAGATATTTCAATTGTTCCTCTTGGTTCAGAAACTCTTGGATTATTTTTGTTGCAGAATCCTGGCACTTATTATGCATCGTGAGCATTCTTTTATGGAAATCTATACACCTCTCCAAAGTTTTTTCAACCCCAGCGGTCAATCTCGCAGTGGTGTTGTTGCTGAAATATAGGAGTTCAAATTCTATTCTCAAGCTTTCGGTAGTCTTATGTGGAAAATGCTTAGGGAATGCTGCATTAGTTTTCATCCAAGTCAGCTAACCCTGAATATTTTCTGCAACTTCTAGTGACCTTGTTCTAAAATCAATTGATATTGCTGAAATCTCTTGCAATCTTGTTTCTGCTCATTTAATCTTATAGACTTTTTCTGCAAGCTTTAGTTGGACCTGATATATTTTCCTCCTAATTAGGAGGGATTTCTCTCGGAAATGAGTAATATCAAGTTTCCATTCATTGGATTCCTTGAGCTAAATTTTTAATGAGTTGTTATGTGCCTCCAGCTCTACTACTCAGGCATTTAGCTCTTATAATTGGTTGCTAGTTGTGGACTTCCGCTTCTCTAATTCTGAAACCTTGTTTTCAAAGTCCTTCGTTTATCCTTCAGCGATGGTAATTGAAAGCACCAGGGCATCATTTTCTGATTCTAATCTTGGTAAGCCTTCTGGAGCCTTTCAAACTTTGAAAGAGTCACCTAATGCTTTCTCTTTAATTCTCCTCCCTCTCCTCTTTCTTTAATTAGAGTGCTCTTCAATATACACATTCTCTCTTTGTAGTGTTCTAGTATCTTCTGCCAATTTTCCAATGTTGTCAGCATTAGCCTGAGCAGTTGGAATGCTTACTGATGCTAGGAATACGAGATCTTGGTTGGTTCCTTTCATGACATTTTTCTTAGTCACTGTGACTACCTCGGGTTGGGTACCAACTTTCAATATTTTCTCTGATTTTCGAACAATGGATTTCTTCTTTGCGTTGAAGAATATCGATTCCAGGCATGCCACTGCATGCTCCTTGGACAGAGTAAAAGGCACTAATCCTAACTCATCAAGAGGGAGGTGACTTCCTGTTATTGTGTCGACTGTCATCGTGTAGATCGATGTAGAAGGAGGATTTGCTAGATTATCCTAAGCAATACCGTGTTCGAGACTCTCTATATCTTTATCTTCTTGTTCTTTCTTTCTTAATTATTCGACTACTTGTTAAGCTTCCTTTTCCAATATTTATGTTGATTCTCTTTGTATCCTTTCTTTTTCTTCCATTTGAATTCATTTTCTTCGGCTTTCTATTGAAGTTGATCCTCTTCCACCCTTTTCCTTTGAGCTTCTTCAGCTATTAGTTTCTCAACTACCTCTACTAGCCTTCAGGCATCTTCTTCCTGTTACTTAGCAACTTCTTATTGTTGTTGTTGTTGTTCAATGGTGTTGCTGCTTCCTTTTCCTCCCGTGGTTGTGATATTATTTCTGAAATGCTTATTCAAAGCAGTCATTTTGTACGCATTTTTGAACATTTCCTCCTCATTATCCCAATGATCAGAATATTCACAATTAACTTTTACAAGCGCACAATGCGCAACAACCTTGCCTCGAGAGTCATTTCGATGGAAACTCTTATCTCTGAAGTGGAACTTTTCTATATTTTTTACAAAGTCTGGCATGCTTTTACCTTCAAGAATTTTTATCCTCCAATAGAGAAAAGCATTGGCACATAAACCGTCTTCTTCGTGTCAAAAAGAAAATTTTAAAATCCATCTAGGAAAAGTTGGCTTACTGCCTCCTTATGGACTATGTAATATGTGGCATATCTAGGTAGTAGTGACGGTTCTCTAGTCCCTCCAAACATCTTTAGATAGGTGCCTTCTTTAGAGAAAAAAATAGTCCCCGTACTCACACATAACCTCTAGTGCACCCTCGTACATACACTTGCACTCCTCGAGAAAGATAAGCTGGTGTAGAGGCATCGAAAATTATTCACAAATAAGATTGTAGAAGCTGTGATACTTATGAGCCTATAGAATCTGATACGTAGTATAGATGGGTGTCTTGGATTCATTCGAGCTATAGTTTAGTTTCGAAAATGGGTACAAGCATAAGATACAATCAATTAAATATGACCCCATGTAAAATTCTATTTTTCTCTGAAGTAGGCCTCCAAGTGACACAACTATATAAGAAGACAACCTGTTAGCTACAATGTCTAATCAGTTAAAGATAGTGCCCTGCATGGCCACATGATATATCAATGGGATCCAACTCATATTATAGAAATTTCCATTTTCCCTGCCAAAAATTCTGTTGAACATCAGGGCTATAAGTCTATAGGGAGTGCATAAGCTGGCAGTTTCATATTCGCCAGAGGCTTTCTAGAGAAATTTCTTCTATGCTATCATCATCAGCTTTGCACATTCGATATAGTCTAAACTCAAACTATTTATCCAATCATCTATCATGTTGATTTTTGGGGTAGGTAGGTTGCAAGATTTGGCTATGTATGCAGGGGTGAAGGAAGAAAATGCTTTTCCTTTCGATGTTTGACATGATCATAGTACTTGCGTCTATTCGAGGTAAGATCCAGCCGATCACCTCAGCACAAGGGAAAAGTTCAGGGCACATGGCTACCTTCATGATCCCTAATTTTATTATGTTTGTATACAAGGGTATATCTTCTAAGCTCGCATCCGAGACCTTCTGATCCTTGATCATGTGACATATCATCCACCATTTGAACTCTAGTTTAGCTCCTGTGACTGCTTTTGTGTCTTCATAGATTATCTCCATTCTATGAAAGACTTCTAAGTCTAATTCCTCCTCATGAAACTTGGCCTTCTTATTCCCACCCTTCTTTGGCATGTTGTGGGGTGAAGACTAAGGCTGTAACAGAATCATAACAAGAAATGACTTAGTGATCAAACAACATGCATTCATATTAATAGAATATACTAGAATGAACAACTATTATTAAGATGCAAGCTAATGAAACCTAGATAACCAAACATAAGATTGCATTCAATGTTTAATATGATGGAGAACAACAAAAAATATATTTACTGATTCATATTTGAACATCTCAAATGACCCTGTGATGTAAAGAATAGGTTATCCATATACTTCAAGTATGGTAAGGTGTACATTAGGTCAACACTGTATTAGCTCAAATGCAAGCTCTGCATGTTGTCTTGGGATTTAGACCTCCGGTTCTAAAAACCAATCACCTGGTTCCTTAGATCAAGATATGACTTTCACATTGACTAACTGGGGTTTCTTACAAGGTTTACCCAACCATTACACTTTTCTTTAAACATGGATACATCGGGACTTCTCCTCTCAGAAGTAAACGAAAACCCCGATGGAGGCTCTGTGACCTTGAAAACAAGAGAAACTCGAACCAACAACCCAGGAAAACTTCTTGAAAACCCTGCATCAGCCCTAAGAAAGAAGTATACTTGCAAAACCCTAGTCTGAATCCTGGACCACGACGTTCCTCCCTGTGAAAATCCAATGATGGCACCCTCCCTTATCACCGCACATAAACATAAACCAAAGGAGGCGCATCCAAAGAAACGTTAGACTGGTCACAACCTCGCCAATAAAATATTGGAGATCTGATAGACCATCTCTGTGGCTTGAAAGGTCAGAACACACATTACAACGAAGACAAATGGTGTGCAGAAAAAGAACCATCATACATGAGTTAGTAGGCCAGGAAAAACTTAGTCAGATGAAACTCTATCCTAATTGGTCTGAGGCAACTTCTGGTGGTTGGTAGAGGAGAATAAAACCCTAAATATTGGGGAAAGGATTTAAAAAACCCCATAAAAGGTAGAACCCTAACCCCGTAAACATTAAATGCTCCAAAATGTCATTTTATCAAAACCCCCCTTAACACAATCAATAAAAAAGAGAAATTTTGAGGCCTACTTAGAAAACATTGTCAAAGGTACAATGCTCAATGAATAAATCCGTAAGCTTCAACCAACAATCGACAACTGGATACGTAAAAAAAAAGTAGTAGTAACAGCCCGTAAAAACCTCCCAAGTCTTATATAGAAAAATTGTGAAGAAGTAATAAATGCAACAGCTGGGTGTGTAAATGAAAACAACATTTTTTGGCACCTAATACTTAAGCTACATCGGGGAAAAAATAAAACTTGGAACTGGGGAGAAAGAGATAATATCCGTGATAGTGTCAGATCCAACATTAGAGTTCTTCTGACACTATCATGGAGATTCTCCAACAACTCCCGAAAACTCTTCGTCGGCAAAATTGTGAAAAAGCTCGGTAAGTGTCATCGAGAGAAAATTTCTTGTGTTGTTGCACTTATTGAAAAAAAACTTCGAGTTATGCCGATACTATCAGGAAAACCTTGAAAGAAACCAAAAAGGTGAGCGACAAAACTAAAAAAATCTTCCAAATGAAACAGTTTCGGGTGATAAAATGAGGTTTTGCCGATAACTTCAGCATCAAAGGCTGAGTCGGACAGAGCTATCGGATCCAATCGGCAAAGTCTTTTGATGAAATATCTACATGCAAACGCGTCAGAAAGGAAATGTGAGAACCATCGATATAATTGCCTCAGAAACCTGAGTTTTGCCGAAAAATCTGTCGGCTTGAAATCCTTAATTTTGTCGACGTAGTTGGAAAAATCAACAAAATCTTTCGCAATAATTGGTTCTAGAAAATATCGGATGGTAAAGATGATTCTCTTCGACATGTCGGCTAGACTCAATGAGTTCAGCTGAAACATCGGGTGCAAAAGATGAGTTCTATCTTCGCAAAAAAAATCTTTTCTGACTCATTAAAAATAAAACTAAATCATGGAAAGGATCCTCAAGGAGAAAAAGTAGTCTGAAAAAGGATTAAAAGCTAAAAATTATAAGGAGGGGCCCTAAAAGAAGGCCAAGGCCACAGGAGAGGACTCAGACATGGATATTTTATTTAGAATGGAAATTATTTATGAGGATACGAAAGTTGTCACACAAGTTGAACCAGAATTTAAATTGGGACAGATTTATCAAATGATAAAGGACTAGACCGTTCCATATGCGGGCTTAGAAGACATACCATTGTATGTAAACAAAAGAAAATCCGCTATCACATAAGTAACTACACACCCTGATATTTTTCCCTGTGTCGAGGTGATCCGATGGATCCTACCTCGAGAAAATGCAGCTACTATGATCATGTCAAACACATAAGAACATCCTTTTGCTTCCTTCAGCCCCGCCTATATAGCTAAAGTTTGCAAGCTGACGACACCCCAGATTCATATGACAAATGAATGGGTAAGGGATTTGGATTTATATGTGTTCGAGTGTGCTAAGCGAATGATGATATCGGGGAAGCAGTTTCACCAGAAAACCTTAGGAGAGTATGAAACTGCCAACTTGCGCACCCCATACCGACTCATAGCCCTGATGCTAAATCGTATATTCGTCCCAGAAAATGGGAGGTTCTATAATATTAGTTGGATCCCGCTGATATATTATGTAGACATGCAGGGCACTATTGTCAATTGGGTATACATCGTGGAAAATAGCCTGTCATCATGCATAGCTACAGCATTAGGAGGTTTGGATCAAAGGAAATTTCAATTTTACATGATCTCCTTTTTTATTGACTGTATCTTATGTACTCATTCATTCCTGAAGCTAAATTGTAGTTGGGATCCCACTAGGACTCCTGTGTATGCTGCGTATCAAATCCTGTGGGCACACAAGTATTTCAGTTTTTACAAGTCCATTTGTGAAGAGTTTCTGCTACCATTGTATGAGATGATTTTTCTTAAAAAATGCAATTGCATGTACGAAGGAGCAATGGAGATGGTAAGTAAATATGGAGATTACTTTTTCGCCAAGGAAGTTTTGTATTTGACGATATATGGAGGATCCCGGGCTCCTTCATTACTACCAAGATACGCCACAGATTATGTCATCCATAAGGAGCTAGTAAGACAGTTGTACATAGACAATTTCAGGAACTTCCTATTTGATATGAAGAAAGTTTTCTACCCACCAGTACCATTTTGCATTGGTAGATATAAGTTTACTAAGGTGAAGAGTGCCTCTAACTTTGTAAGAGAACTGGAAAATTTCCATTTAAGAGAGAAAAATTTCCATAGAAACGACTTTGGGGAAAGGTTTCAAAATATTGTGGATCTATAGGGGTACATTTTGAATACTCCCATTATTTTGATAAGGAGGAGGAGGTATACTGAAATGGATGTAACATGACCGCTTTGAAAAAATGGTTTAGGAAGAAAATCACGACTATAGGAGGTAAAGGCAGCAATAACAACACTACTGAACAACAAAAATGGAAAGAAGAAGCTACCAAGAAGAACGAAGAGGAGGCCCGATGGTTACTAGCAGAAGCTGAGAAATTATTATCAGAGGAGGCCCAGAGGCAAAAGCATGAATAAGAAAAAAGGAAAAAGGAAGAAGAATAAAGGAAAAAGGAAGCAGAAGAAAGGATGAAAAAGGAATCAACTGACAAAACAAGAGAGGAGGCAGAGAAGGAAACTGAAGAATGTAATGTCCCCGACCCTCTGACCGGGCATGAGGACGCTACTAACACCAAACAAAAGGGCAAACAGCCCCATGAACATGAATGAAGGGATAAATGCTGAAATTAAAAAGCTTAACATAATGCATACTAAGATGCATAAAAAACACAAGGATACATAGTTACTCAACATTTAGCGGAAGCAAACATATACATTCCAGCATTCCACATGTTCATCATAATTCATGAAACAGTAGATATAATTGCAGAGATGAAATAGTCAGGAGTACTTATCTTTTAATGAAGAGCTNTTCCACCCAACCATAGGCCAGCGTGCTCATCAATCTCTCAGCAACACTGCCACCCCCGAGCTGGGCATGATTCCTCAAGGAATAAGGGTCAATGCAGGATTACAAATAGCCAAGGTTTTCCAATCATCCAAACCCACACAGTAGGGTTTACCAGGTCGTCAAGGAGCTAGGAAAGGCTAATGCTAAGCTGGTGGCCTCAACACCAGTCTTCTCAAGCATACCCAACCTCTAATCCCACTCTCAACAGTTTGAAGACCAACCACTGCATACCGTAGCAAAACAATCCATTCATAGCTCTATGAAGAAGGAAAAGACAACCGGGTGACAATCCCAAACAAAAGGTGAAACACAGTTCAGGTCCAACCACACTCCAGAGTTGTTCTTGGCCCTAGCATGGCCAAAAAAACTCGGCAACAACACCCAAAAGACGTCTACAGCCTCAGCAACCGAGAAGCAACCCAAAACTAGGGTAGATCAACAGCCCAAACTCACAACGAAAGCTATAGCAACCTTACACAGTCCCAAAACAAGGGAGAAGAAGGAAAATTCCCAACATATACATGGGAAAAATCATCCAACGGATGTGGAACTCAGCAGTCGTCCAACATCCAAGAGCCCACAGCACACAACTCCTCAACGCAATCGCTGAAGAAAGTTACACAGACAGAAATGGGGAAAGAACCGATTCTCCATCAATCTGTGCCCAAGGGGAAAAGACACAGTCCAAAAATGGAAGAAGAAAACACACACACCGTCCGAAATGGAAGAAGAAATCAGACTCTCAATAGTATCCAAAAATCATGAAAAGAACGACAGCAACCCAAATCGTAGGTCAAACCAACAACAAGCTAGAATCGTGGATGAAAACCACGGCTATTTCACATACACAGCAGAAATCGTGCCCTTGAGGCTACTCTTCCAGCTCGCTACATGCACAAAACCAAAGAAGAACCCTGACTTGTGTGTGAGGAAAATGATGGGAAAACTATGTGTGAGGAAAACAGAACATCTCTCTATGTGAGGATCATGAACCGGCCCCTGCACGTCCCTGTGTGAGAGTGAACAACTCCCTATGCATGGGGGTGAGCTGAAACTGGAGAGAATGGTGGTGGTTTTGCTTGCCAACGCGAGGTCAACCTGCTGGTGGAGTGTGCGTGTGGGCAAGGACTGACAGTCCTGCCACACTCCACTCCTAGCCATAACTGCCTCAACTACTCAACAAAACATTAAAGTGGGAGTTGGATAAGACAAGGAAATATAGGGAAATCAAACAGGGTGGTAACACATGGATTCCCCCCCCCCCCCCCCCCCATAGTCCAAGGTTTGACATCCCCCACCCTTATTTTTTGGAATCATGCCCTTTTCATTTTAACGTTGCACCATCATAGCTGGCTGTAGGTTTATTTTAATTGATGTGTGTATTTACATGATGCCAAACTATAATGTGCCAGATAGCACTATATACCATCGACAACTATCCCTATTGCCAAAACATACACAACCAAATTGATGGTGGGGATTTTGCCTTTAGCTCCTCACCACGATTAATTACATCATATACATCATGCAAATGGGGTCAAAACCGGGGTGTTACAAAGAATTGAAGAGGAAAGAGTAGGAATAGCGAGACAGAGAGAATTTGGAGCAAGACCAAGCCCATGACAACCCAACTGAGCCTTTTGTCCGATCGGGTGACACATAGACAAGATTCCAAGTTCCCCTAGTAAAGCTTGGATTGGTACCATTCACCCCATCCCCTAAGCATGTTGTGGTCAGTCTCAACACAATATTCTTTGACCATAATAAGAAACTAATTGTAAGAAGGTCGAAGAAGAGGTTGAAAATAGGATATCTACCCGTTGAAGTTATGGTAATTGAAATAACATTCATGCAGAGCACAAACGAAGATCCTCAACTCCTTACAATGGTGAGCATAGCAGAAGCACAAGATAACGCAGATAATGTCAATAAGCCGGTAGAAGATGATGGGCATTACAAAGAAAGAATTCTCAAGATGAAGGAAACTCTTATAAAAGAAAGAACAAAAGGACAAGACTTAAAAATAAAACATGATGATACTTTATCAAAGTTTGAAAGACTCAAGAAAGCATACCAAGCTCCGGTATCAGACAAGGATGCATTAGTTCTTTTAGTTACTATCACCGAAGGAGAGAAGAAGGATCTTGAAAGCAAGGTTTTGGAGTTGGAAACATAGAAATCCGCAGCCAACAAGCAATTAGAGGAACTATAGACACATAATATCTCCCTAGAGAAACAACTTAATACAGATAATGAAAAAACACCCGATATTACTCCTTTCCATGGTCAAACCTTTTAATGCAAAGGAAAATTTGCCAGGTTTAATTAAAACTGGTAGAATAAGTATATAAGATTAAGCAAATAGAGGCCATATTGAAGGAAATAGTAGATAAATAATCAGATTTCAAGAAAGAGTTGTCAGAGGTCACAAAACTTGTGCAAAGTCAGCTAACTTGGATTGAATCCAATTTAGTTTTTCTTGACCACATTCACCAGAAAAAGCAGGAGGGATGAAGATGGAGTTGGCACTCTTAAATTTCAATAGCAAGGCAACAGTAAGATTGAACACAGTGATTGAAAAAACTGTGGAAAAGTGTAAGGAATTTTACAAGAAAATGTGTAGGACA
Source organism: Pseudotsuga menziesii (assembly GCA_001517045.1). NCBI lineage: Eukaryota > Viridiplantae > Streptophyta > Pinopsida > Pinales > Pinaceae > Pseudotsuga > Pseudotsuga menziesii. Next base: position 8,815 of record LPNX011030003.1, on the reverse strand, counting down.
TATATTATATGCCAAGCTTCAGCCGAAACCCAAGTTCAGGAATTTCTAGGCAAGGATGAACATTTGAAGAATCTCTAGGACAAATTGCAGACAGACAAGCAAAGTATTCAAAATATTGAAAGCATTAGTGAGGAAGCAATCGGACTTTGGATTGCACAAGCTTTTGTTCATCAATATCTCTTAGAATACTTGTTAAGTCAGACCCCGCCAAAGGTGAAAGAGACCAAATCTCAGCTAGCTAAGCATGAAGTAACGTCACGATTGTTAGAACCCGTAGACTATCGAGCCATCTGTTGCACCTGCAACATTTTCCCAAAATTCTGAAAATTTGGGGCCCTCCTTTTCTTGGTTTCATCTCTTTGATTTTAGCTTCTGAAGGTTGAAGCGCTTTTTCGAATCTTGAATGCTGTAAATTGACTGATTTTTCATTGTTTAAGTGCTTAAGAAGTTCCATCTAAAATCGAGCCCTTTGTTGTGTTGCAAAACCTTTTGAAGCCTTGGCTCAAGATTTTCTTGCATCGGGAGGTTTTTCATTGGATTGCCCGACCGTTGCGGGCGGCTTCCGGTTTCTTTTTCTCTGTCCTGTCCCGCCGTTGCGGGCGGCTTCCGGGTCATCCTAATCTTTGCCGAGCCCGCCGTTGCGGGTCTTCTCCCAATCCTCCTAGCCGTTCATCACGCCGCTGTAGCGGATGCTTTTTCGATTCTTATTCGGTTTGATCATGCCGCCGTTGCGGGTGCATTCCAAATTTGGATTGGGTGTCACGTCCGCCGTTGCGGAGTGTCGACTCTTTGTGTTGCGGGCGTTGTCTCTCTACCGCATCAGAGGAGGAGGAACACTATTGTCCCCGCCGTTGCGGATCAGCGTAGACTCTCAAGTCCTCGTCTCCCGCCGAACCGTGCTTTGGAGTGTCTTTTCCTCGTTGCGGACCGTGAAGTTTGGAGGATGTTCCGCCGTTGCGGGGAAGGCCAGACTCTTGGTCGTCCGACCAGGGTTTCCGCCGACGCCCGATATGGGATTCTCGTTCGCGGGTTATTTGTAACTGTCGGGCGAGTTGGGACTGGAAGTGTTCCGCCGTTGCGGATGGTATGAAGCTTGTGCCGCCCGACATAACTTTTGGAGCCGCCCCGATTGATGTGACTCCTCGCACGTGTGGCGTTGTTCATATATACATATCGCCAAACGGGGTTTTCTGTATTGTCTTCGAGCTATCGCGAGGAGTCGATCTGTTGCGTTTCGAGAGAAATCGAAGGGTTAGCTGTCACTGTACCGGTTTCCAGGTGGCAAGGGCGGATCTCCAACTATCATTAGCTTGATCTCTGCGTTGATTGCCAGGTAGGTGCCTCTCGTCCTTCATTTGCGTTTAGCGCTTGTTGGTTTTCCGCCGAGTTTTGGGGCCCCGCGTTTCTCTTCCTCGTCCAGCTAGGATTTTGGTTTGCTTACATCGTTTATTCTCCTGACCTAGGGTGAAGAGGGGGGCATTTTCTTTAAACTTTTAAGCCTTTCTGTCTGCCCGTAGTAGATTTATTTTACGCTGCGGGGGGTTTTCTCCTTTAGTTAGGTTTTCCTTCGGTCGTCCATCTAGCGGTTCGCGTCATTTGTCAGGGTCTCCGGGTCGAATAGTTTGACGGTTATAGGAAGGGGGTTTTCGCCTTTTATTTTCAAAAGCCCGCGTTTCATTTTTGCTGCCGTATCAGTCCATTAGGGGAAAGCAAGGTGCAGGCGGCCGTCATGCCGCCTGCACCTGGTGGTTATGATAGGGGTTTTTGAGGCGCAGGAGGCCGTTACGCCATCTGCGCCAGGCTTCATTGGGCGGTCACGATATTTGGAGTCTGCATTGTTTGGGTTTGTCTAGGGGCGGATTTGCACTGACCACAGTCACCGCGGTTTGGCCCGTTTCCTTTTTACAGTCCGGGAGCTTTTATTTCGTTTCGATGGAAGTTATTAGTAGAACCTGGGGCTGGCGCGACCTAGTTTTGCTGTTGATTGCTTAAAACCCTGGTGGGATCAAAAGGAGCGGTTATTGGTAACGCCGCGCCTATTGAGGGTAGCGCGAATCGGTTTTGATGAAGTTTCCTTGTTTAGGGATGTGATCGTTTCCCGTCGAGATGTGTGAAGAATGTTAGCAACATACTACTTTCCTTCGATGCTGGGCGTTTGCCTTTCTGTCGCAGAGGGCCTAGGGGTCGTAGGGCTGAGGCGTCCACTGATTAAGCCTGAGGCTGTTATTGTTCTCTTTGCATGTGATAGGCAGTGAAATGATGGTTGTATGATGCATCTGCATAGAGTCTGCTCATATTGCTTCTATATATCACTTTCATAAGAAATGACAAGCCTCGTAATAGCGTAGTTTTCTTGCCAGCATCAATATGACTGATAAATTTAATGCATGAGGAATGAATCATAAGGCAACTCATTCATAAGACTTGGTGAAGATGTGCTATAGTAAACATTATCATGCTAACAACACATTGCACAGCACTTCACGATTAGTAAATTGTTCAGTATGAAAGCTTAAGGTTTGTTGGCATGCACTGATATAATGCTGATACACCTAAAAAGAATAAAATGTTGCATAAAGTTCACAAGTTTGGATTACTCAGTACCATGGTGTTGCAGATTGCAGAAAGATCTTAAGATGTCTAAGAGACAAAAAAAGAAGGCCCCAGCAGTAGAGGAGGTTCCTGCAGCAGAAGTAGAAACAAGAATTGAATACATTTATGAGGACACCCAATGTGTCACTGGGGTGGAGCCTGAATACAAATGGGGAGATATTTACAGGATGATCTCCCGCAGGGAAGTCCCAGATATGGGGCTTGAGGAGGCACCCATTTATGCTAATATAGAGAAATCAGCCATTATGAAGGTCGCCACCAGGCCAGAGCTATTCCCGTGCTCTGAGTTAATGAGATGGGTGCTACCACATACAAACCACAATTCAATGCTCCTCTGTAACACCCAGGGCCAGGGCTACGCTGCATTTAGCCCTGGATATGTAGCTTTAGCTTATCATCTACCAGAGCCTCAGCTTTTCCTTACGAATGAATGGCTGGACGACCTCCGGATGGACCTTGTAGAGACCTTGAAAAGAATGCTCTTACCTGGGAAGATTTTCCGACATAGAGTGACTGAAGATTATAACACCGCCAGTCTCAGGCCCACTTACAGATTCATAGCTTTAATGCTAAACAGAATTTTCGGGAGGGAAAATGGCAGACTTTTTAAGTTTGAATGGATACCCCTAATGTTTTTTGTAGCAACAGAAGGAACCATTTTTAATTGGGCGAGCATAGTATCAAGCAACCTCTCCTCTTGTGTGGTTGCAGCGTTGGAAGGAAAGGAATGAAGAAGATCTGAATTTTACATGAGCTCCATTCTAATT
>LPNX011029985.1:628942-644187 GCA_001517045.1 Pseudotsuga menziesii | reverse complement strand
ACCCTCTCAAAGAAGAACGCTACCAGTATACTAGCATAGCCAAAGTTCTTCCGTCTTCCCCTCCTACAGTCGGACAATTGCCTCTTCATGATGGGGGCAATTCCCATACACCAATCAAAGAGAGTACCTCTAAAGCAGTCCACCGCCACTCTCATCTGAGTCTTGGTGGCCATGTGTAACCCTGCTGACCCTGAAAGTATGACAATGGTACTGGCCAATACCTGAAGTGTAATATCCTGAATATCTGCAATGAGAACACTGTTGCCTTTATTTTGAGTACCAGGCCTGCAGAATACATCGATATAGTTCTGGACACTCAAGGGGTCTCCACCCCTGCCACTGCCTTCCAGGTTCACCGGTGCTCCCCGATGTGACAACCCGGTTATGAAGTAGATGTCTTGTGTGGTAAGCTCCAAAGTCTCACCTTGGATATTGAACATCCCCAGGTCATGGTCCCAATAATGGACTAAGAACTCTAATATGCGGACATTGGCCCGCATGGGCGATGTGCAAAAGAACTTAAGAAGCCCACTAGTCCTCAATGCTTGGATAGTAGGCGGGCTTTGGAGAGCCGCTTGATCCATCGCTTCATGTTCCCTCTCTCTCCACTCCAGCACCATGTTTTTCCTGACAAAAACATACAATTTGATTCAGTATTCCATAATAAAATTTAAAAAAATTTGACTATTTTTAAAACATTTGACCTATCACACAGCATTCGCGACTGTCCATTGGGACAAGTCGCGACCCATTCGTGACTTTCTTGTTCAGCAACTCGCGAATGGAACTCGTATTCGCGACTATTACACTTAGCAACCCGCGAATACATTTTGCCACATTTTAGGTTGATGAAAAATACTGAATTAACCCCTAAATTCAAAATTTGTTTGGATCAAATTGAAGAGCTAAGGGTGTAGATTTACCTGAAGCTGACGGTTTTTGAATCCGATGGTCCAATTGTCCACAGTGATCAATCAAAGATAGAGGGTAAACTTTCCTTTTTTGGTTCAAAAAGTGCAAATGGTATGAAATGTTTTGATTTTCAAACTATTTATAGAAATAAAATTTCGTAAAGTGGGTCTTTTTATATAGTTTGAAATGACAATTGATTAATATCGCCTTCTTTGTACCTTGGCATAGGTTTACCAACTTTTACAAAGTGTTGATGCTTCTATAGGTTGGTTTTTGCTCTTTCCAACACATGTTGGCATCTTATCACTCCACATTGACCTTAGTAATCAACATTTTTGCCACGGACTATGGTATTTTAAGCCATTAATCCCTTGTCTCTACCATTGTTCTTCCGTGGCTAGGATCCCTTTTCATGAGTATCATTCTTATATGCCATTGCCATCCTTTGGTACTCATTCCGTCACTGTTTCAGGCCCAGGGGTTTCCTCATAGCTATTTTTCTCGCCAAATAGAGCTTCTTATGAACCTCTTTTTACAAGCTATCCCTTTATAGGACTCCCCCACCTTATGGAGTTTCTTTAGGCCTAGGTCTGACTCCTTCAAAACAGACTTGACTGCCGAGTTATCTCGTCCATTCAAGCTCGTTAAGAATATGTGAACGGGCATCCGCATTGGTGGTAGGTTATCTCTTTCTCGGACTATGCGGAATAATACGAGAAAGGATCACTCTCTTTTCCTCGGAATTGAGAAGAGTATTCTCAGGTATAGGTTTATCACTTTTCCGGACCTGAGGGACTAAATTTATGGAAAAGGAACACCCGGTTTGAGCTTAGTTTTCTCTTTTTCGTGCTCTGGACCCAAACATGAAAAATATTCTGAGTGTACTTTGTGTCTTTGTCATGCTCGTTAAACACTCAAGAACAAAGCAACGAGTTTATTGTTGTAAGCCCCATTTCTCATAACCAAATGGATCTTTCCAAGTGATCTTGCTTTCCTTCACACTCATAAAACTCAATCTATTTTATGCTGTTTTGGAAGGAGCATTGGGTAGGTGGTAATTTAACCTTTTTCGGACCTTCCTGAATAAGTACGAAAAAGGTTCACCTTTTCTTCTTTGAAAGTTAAGAGAGTTCTTCTGTGGTTTGTTTTATACTTTTTCGGCCTCAGGAGACTAAATTGGACGAAAAAGGACCCCCCTGGAGTCTTCTTTGGCATTTTCAGACTCTCTAAATGTGAAAATACCACATGAGAATGTACTAATTCGGGCTCATCAAATCCACGGATCAGTGTATCAAGCATTATTTTCCCATCTCTTCAAGCTTGTTAAAAAATGAAGAGGGAACCGAGTTTACTTTCCTGGACTCGTTAAAACTTAACAGGGAAGGTAAGGAAGAAGTTTTCTCTTGTTTTCAGTAATGGCAGCATGTCATCCTTGAACATAGCACTCTTTGCTTTCCGATATCCATGTTTCAGTATACTCTTGTGTTCAGCTATCACTTTGAGTTTTGACTCCTCCTCTTGTCTATTATACCTGGGGAATCTGCTCATGTCTCCTACATGGCAGATAAGTCTAGTTGTTCTATCTATCCGTTGTATGCTGCCTTGGGTCATCTCTGTGTCGTGCTCACTATTCAAGGATTATACCTAATGTCTGATCTATTACCTGATCCCATCACTATTGTATCTGTTATCCATTTACTTGTGTCTCCCTTCTTTTGCCCAATTCCTAGTCACTCTTGTGATCCGTTGGAGGATCCATTGCCTTCCTTATCACAGTATGGTTTCGTTTCAGCATCTCCTGATGACGAAGACCTAGAGTTTTGACGATAGTACCTTTGGATTCACTTTCATTATTGGTGAAATCCTTTGCTTCAGTTGTCAATTATCACTTATTGGTTGACAAACTGTTGAATCCTCTCCATGTTAGACTTCAGCTTACCCTTATTCACATGGCTTGGATTGTACTGGTTCTTTGGGATCATTTATGAAGACCTTAGTCCCTCATTTTGGGCTAAGTTGCGCAAGATCATGTTCTATTCTGATATCCAGCTCCCAGATCTTTGAAGACTCATCATTATTGTATTGTGGCTTCGATCCACCTTTGTAATATACGTGGTTTCTACCCGTATCATATGATGTAATCAAATATTGTAAAGGAGCTAGTGTTCCAGTAAATTGAACATAGTATCCTCAGATGCAACTTTGTATATCACATTATTATGTATTTGTTTCAGGTACTCTCTCTGCTCCATTGGATTTCTGAGTTTCTCCAGAGTTAAAGATTATAATGTATTTCGGCCATCGTTCCCCTCTGACCTCACACATTAGGGGGCATCTGTTATACACGTAAGTGGCACCTCTCCGTCCAAGTGCTGATATCCCTCATGTCGGCACACAAAAGGACACTTATGGATAGAGGTTTTCCCTTAACACTATAGCTTGGCTTGTCATGAAATACATTCTACCTTCATCCAGCTAGTTACTTTTCCATTTAGCCATGTTGGTATGTATTCGCGACTCTCATTCTTGACAACTCGCAAGTCATTCGCGAGTCTCCTTCACAGCAAGTCGCGAATCCTTGTATTCGCGGGTTGCGCTTATACAGAGTCGCGATTCATTCGCGGGTTGCTCTACTACATACCCGTGAATGTGCTCCTTAACATGAAAACACAAAATCACGCGCTAATGGGAGTTTCGTTAAGTCATTTTACTTAATCTCCCTAACTGCTATAACCTCCCTAACCTTCGAGAACTGCCTTATTTCACCCATATAAATACAGGCCTTGGGGAGGGTTGTAGGGACTTACACTTTTGGAGCAAAGTTATGCTGGTGGATTGTTTACAGAAGTCTTTGGAGCAGTGAAACTCAAAATCCTTTGGTGACAGAGGAGTCCTTGTCTCAGACGTTTGGTTGTACTCTGAACTTTCTCATTATTGATAATAAAGAGATTACTTCTTCCACATGTGTCTTATATATCTTGGTTTGATAATTGTTTATGCTTCAGTATTTCATATTTGAATTATCTAGCCTGCTAACATATATATATGAAACATACTATATCTGGAAGATTGTCTCTGAACAGGTGAAAGAGGAGTGAGCCTTGAAGACTTTGGAAGCGGAGCAGATCGGAAGAAGACTAGCAAGGATCGAACGTCGTTTAACAAGTAAGTTCTTCTAACCCTCCTATTTCCTATTCTGCACTTTAGAAGTCAATTTTCTGCAAGTGTTTGAGTATGTTGGTAACCCCCGATCTACGATTATTAGGTGCATAATCCCTTACAACACTAGGGATAGAGTTTCCAGCCAAGCGACCATGTGAACAACTAAGAGCACACATGGTTCTCATGGTTTACAGACTTGATAAACTTTTATCACTGCATACGAATACAGACCAGGTAAAGAACAACCGGTGAAAACTCCAAACCCTCTCAGACTCATCATCATGCACCGATGATGTGAGAAAATCATGGCTGGTGAGGAAATGGTAGGGACAAAACCTTGAGAGCAATTAAAACCTTGGCCAAGGTCAACTAGGTTAAGAAAAATATGGATGGTCTAATCACAATGAAAGCATAAAATAAAATTGAGGGTCGAGAAGGAAATCCCTTTAAACAAAACACCCCAGGTGGTGCTAAAAACCCTAAACGTACATCCTATCACAAACTGATAGGTCACGACCTAACCTATTTATTAATTCAAAAATGTAAACATATCAGAAGCCTACCTGTCAGGAAAACACTTCGAAGGCTTCCAGACACACAGTGTCCAAAACCACGTATGCTCTAGATGGCAAGAAACACTTCATAGTGAATGTCTTGGATGGGTAAATTCTTCCATTTTTACCAACTCTAAAAAAACCACAGTAAAAGTAACTAGGGAAATGAACCCCATTTGGTATATATATAAAAATAACGAGTAAATCTATTAAATGTGGTAGGTGGGACATTGAAACCTCATGCGCATGAAATAAACACCGTTTGGCACCTATAACACAGTGCATCGGAAAACCAAAAGGCAGTCATGGTGAAAAGAACCCCAATAGCGGTGGCTCAAACATCCCAATGTTGCCGCTACTATCGGCTTATCTCTTGGAAAAACAACCAACTTAAGTCACAGCATCGATTGAAGGAAGTCATCGGAGGAAAACTTAAAAGACATCTGTTGTGGTGCAGCAAAGATAAGATCGCTTCCGATATATTGGGCTTAGTAAAACGATGGTGAGGACCAGGTAGGAAAGGGGAAACCTTTCCACCATTCTGGCATAAGATCAAACTATAACCCAATGAAATGGATCAGAACCGATCAAAAACACCCCGATGAGCAGAGTAAAACAAAATTTCACTACGGCGGCTCAATCTTCAAGAAGCTTCTGATGAATCAGACAACAGTAAGACGATCTGCACTTATGAAATAAACATCCGCTGCAGTAGATCCAAAAATAGAATCCACCCGCTGTTGTAGATAAATTCTTGCAAAAACCCCTGATGTAGTGGATAAAAAAAACCAAACAAAGCGCATAAAAACCATACACTGCTGCAGCTCAAACTTAAAAAACTGTCTACCATAGTGGGTCAAAAACTGAAATTCATCCTCCGATTCAGATAAAGATTGAAACTCATCTGCCATAGCGGGTCAAAAGAATTTCTTCCTTAGTGTAAAAAACCAAATTTTCAAATTTCTTCAGGGTGACAACAAGTTATGAGTGATGGACTTCAAAGCTCAAAAGGTCTAATTAGAAAAAAGCTAAAAAAATCAAACGGGGGTCCTAAAAAATGCAAATTTTTTTGGGTAATAGTTGCAGCAACAAAATGGTTCTCATAATTGACCGGTAATCAAGTGGTTTCTACCATGTTGAACATCAAAACATTGTAATCACATGGATAGAATCGTACTTTATGGAAGACGAGACAAATACCCTGGGTATTTGTTGAGTGCTCATTACTTTCCCTGGGTTGCGATGGAGTATTTTGTATAAGTCCTAGTATGGATCCAAATTTGTATGGTCATAGGTGTGCTCAAATTTGTGTCCATTTGACATAGATCGGCATTGTATGTCTGGTAGTTATGTCCAAGTTTGAGACTTTTTCACATGGATCTACGCTGTATTCTAGTAGCCATGTTCATTAATTTCCCTCATGGATCTACCTTGTATTGGTATGCAGGCATGATGAGGAATCATTTGGATATGAGTCAAAATTATTGTTGTATTGTAGAATCCTGGTTGATGATGATCTCTGATCAAGCAATTTCTTGCCTCAAAGTGATAACTTTCTCTTTCAAATATCTCGCTTATCGTATCCCTCTAGCCTCATGCTTCGAGGGGAGTTACATTACACATAAATCTCTTCACCATCATGTGTTGAGGCCTAAAACATCAAAAATTGCTCTCAATTCCCTAAACTATGAAGTTAGACATTGGCCCAGACTCTTATTTTCCATATTTGAGTCCTCCATTGCCTTTACCTTTAATGAAAAAAGCATTACCCTCTTCAGTAACTCCTATTGTATCTTAACAATAAGCAGAGCCATCGCCTTTACTCTTTGGTCAAAAAGTGTTTCCACCTTGGTAACGCTCTATTTACATAGAGGAAAAGCGGTGCTCGAGTTTTAAAGAGAAAAAGAGAAGATTCATGAAGCTTCTCGAAGGAAGACTTTGTGGCACCCTCATCCCTACTCTTGTGTACCACCTGAACTCGAGATACCCCCTAGTAGGAACTCCCTTCCACCTCATCTACCATTTTCTCAACCATCCCTATCCTCCCAAGGCCGATAAAACCTGGCTCATCCCCCATGGTTGAGGGAGAGAAAAGTTATGTTGTTGCACTGATGTTCTGGCCAAATCTAGGGTGAGCATAGAAGGAGAAAGTTGGATCTTTTGAGGACAAGACATATCATGTGAAGGATCATCACAACACTAAGGAAATGGTTGTAATCTCTCTTCTTCATTTTAGTATTATATTCCTTAGTCACTATATACAATTGTAGACCATTTTCTGGTCCCTTTGATCTTGCTTGTTTGTTTGATGTGTTTGTGCAGGTACATTCGCGGAGATTCATCATCATAGGAGACAACTACATCACATTACAAAATAGCCAAAGGACTCATTCCATATATCTACAATCTCTAGGGGAAGTCTTCCATCCTTATTATCACTCATTTGTTTTAGATCTCAACCATTCAGACCTAGATAAACAACTCTTGTCAACAAGAGGTGAGAATTTATAGCAACAATATTCTATGCCAAAAGTAATGCTCATAATACACAACAATTGCATGCTTAATTAGAAATAAATAATTCCTAAATTATATTTTCATACCCAGAAATGTGGTAAACTTAATTTCTCAAAACATACTTGCACAATATTAACATATATAAATGCACAAATTTAAAACCATGATATTTCACCATTAAATTCCTTCCAATAATAATTTAACAGAGAGTATAAAATTATGCAAATACTTATCTAAAGGTTTTTCCCTGAAGCAGACAGCTGACTGCATGTGGTCCACATTCCACCCAACTGTAGTATTCTTCTATCATGTAGTATTTAATATCCCAAGTCCACCTCTGAGCCGAGATCCATACATTAACCATATGTAACTCACCAACCCCATCAACTCACTCACATGGTTGAAAACATGGTTAATTGGATAATATAGAAAAAATTATAACCATGCATATGAAAAAACAACGGTTTTCACACCAATTCCATGCCAATTTTACAATTAACCCACTAAATATCCTTCACAGACACACCGTAATACACTTCACTGCTAGTATCTGAATTCCACTTAGGGTTTTTTGCACAAATTACCAAATAACTAGTCAATTCAACCAAAATGGATACAATGCAAGTACAAAGTTTTCTTACACCTTAGGAATTCAAATACACACAGTGATACACTTCACTACAAATGTTTGAATTTCCCTCAAGGTTTTAGGCATACAAAAGGATTCACACGCAGTTGTAACAACAAGTAACATATATCAACATGAGAATTGGTGTCACATCCCCATCCCTCAGACCGGCGAAGAGGACGCGACCAACACCAATCACCCAACCGGGCAAACAGCCCCATGAACATAAACAGGAAAAATGCTGATATTAAAATCTTAAACAACATGCATAACAGAGTGCATAAAACATCATACAAGATGCATAATTCCTCAATCATTCAGCAGAAGCAAGCATATTCATAAACTAGCATTCAACATGTTCATCATAACTCATTAAACATCAATATAATTGTAGAGATGGAATAGCAATGGTACTTATCTTTTATGAATAATCTCGCAACCAGCTACATCGCTGCAACGTTCCACCCAACCATAGGCTAGCTTGCTCATCAATCTCTCAGCAATGCTGCCACCCCCGAGCTGGGCATGATTCCTCCAAGGATAAGGGTCAATGCGGGCTTACACATAGCCAGGGGACACACTCAACAAACCAACACAGCTGGGTTTATCAGGCCATCAACAGACCGTTCAAGCCATCACAGTCCAAAGACCAACCACTGCTTACATGCAGCAAAAACACCCTTCACGGCCCTGTGAAGAAGCAAAGACGACCAGGGGTAACCCCAAACAACGATGAGCACAGCTCAAGCCCATAAGGAAACATAGAGTTGTTCTTGGCCCTAGCATGGCCAAAACAACTCAGCTGCGACCCAAACCAAGGTACTTCAGTAGCCTAAACTTCATAATGAAAACGATGGTAGCTATGCGCATTCCCAAAACAGGGAAGAAGTCAAACTCCCAGCACAGTCCGAAGACCAACAATTACATGCATGTAACTACCCAGCAATTATAGCCTGACAGGGAAAACAATTTCCAAGCAAATCCCGACAGTCCAAACGTAGCAGCAACCACAATCACCACATAAGGCAAACAACAGTCCACCCTGGATGATTAGGAAAAACAGGGAAGACTTACACAGTTCCCCACTGGGGAAGAAATTACACACTCTCCACCTGTGCGTGAGGAAAACTTACACCCAAACACCGTGGGGAGAACACCAGCGGCTCAATTACACAGGTGAAACCAATAGCAAATAGAAAAACGTGGGTCAAAACCACGGTCAGGAAACATACCAGCAAAAATCGGGCCCCCTTGAGGCCGTTCACCTTCTCACTACATGCACAAACCAAAGAAGAACCGCGGACTGGTGCACGAGGGAATAGATAGAACGTCTCCCTACGTGAGGGTCCCTGCGTGGGAGTGAACCGACAATGGTCTCGGCGCGTGGATGAACAGAACAATGGTGCACAGGAGGAAGAACAAACAGCGGCCTCTGCGCGTGAGCATGAACAGATCGACCACCCCGGAGGAATGGGGAGAGAAGGGAAGGTAGCTGGGAGAGTGGAGTGAATGCCTTCGTGGGTGGAGTGGGCATGTGGGAAAGGGACTGACAGTCCTGCCACCCCACTCCCAAAGACAATAACTGCCCCAACCACCAACAGCCATTCTCCATAAATGTGGTTGGATAAAACAATAGAGAGGTTGACAAGGGAAGATGGAAAAGACACAACAAGGTGGTAACACATGGGTTTTTCCCCCATAAACCAAGGTTTGACATCCCCCACCCCTTATCCTTTAGAGCCATGCCCTTTTCATTCAACGTTGCACTGTCGTAGCTGGTTGTGGTTTTAGTTTTAATTGATGTGCGTATTTACATGATGCCGAATTATAATGTACCAAATGGCACGATAAACCATCGGCAACTATCCCCATTTCCGAAACACACACACAACCAAATCGATGGTGGGGCTTTTTCCTTGAGCTCCTCACCACGATTAATTACAATATATACATCATGCAAACGGGGTAAAAACCAGGGACATTACAATTGGTAATTTCAACAATTGATTGGTAACAACAACAAACTGTAACAACATGCAATTAGTATAAACCCACAATTGGTAAACATCAATGAATTTCTCAGACTGTTCTAATTTCCTAGAATCTTCCTCATGCTACGAGTTTATTTTTTTCCTTCTCTTCCCAACCAATGCCCTCTCCTTTCCCATGAAATTCCAGCTCATTTTTCCTCCATTTCTCAAGTGATGTGAGTGTCCTCCTTGGGTTCCCACGTGGTTGTCCCAAAGGAACCACATTACCCTTCTCAAAGATTAATTATCAAACTTAATCAAGAATTAATTTAGTTCTCACAAAGATTTAATTAATAATATTTAATTATTAAACACTCCTCCTTTTGAGTTTGTCTTAGGAACATGGGTTTTGGTATTTTCAACATAAGGTTTAGAAAAAACCTGATCAAGGAAACAAGGTACACGATTAAACCTTACCCCCTCACCACCTGGGTTAATATATGGATCTCCTCTTCAATGTTTTTCCTCATCACACAACCAACTAGAATTTTATATTAAAATAATAACATTCTATGTACAGGCTTCATAGAAAAAATATTTACAATGCAGTATCCGTTATAATATCTGGGCCATGGGTATGACACATTCATTTTTCAAGAGAGCATTTTCAACACCAATAAACAAGCACATAGATATCCATATGCACTATATTAGAGGGTTGATCCATGGTGGGCTCATAGATATACAGTTCTTCCCTTCCTCTAAGCAGATTGCAAACATTTTTACCAAGTATTTTATTGGGAAGTTATTCATCTAGCTGAGAGATTCCTTGGGAGTAAAGAATTTATGGAGGGGGCTCCTTCAAACCTTCTTCTCACACTCTCTTTTTTACATTCTCTTTTATGGGGGGTGTTCCCACTAGTTTTTTTTCCCTCTTTCGTAACTTTCAGAGAATTTATTTGTCTTTATGTACATGGGTACCTATTATGGTTGAAAATTATTGGGACCCATTTTTATTTTCTTAGTTTGTTTTCCTAGATAGGCTTATGCAGGGGTGTTAGAGTAAATAACCCTCCTAGAGCTAATGTTGATGAGTCTAATGGGACAAACCACGCCCAAATCCACTTCCTAAGTCATCCATGAGATGAAACACTAGATTTGGAGGCTCCATCCTTAGTTTGAGGGTGCATTCCTTGATTTTTGGGAGTTTTATCCATGATTTAAGAAAGAACACAAGTTCGAGCTTAATCTCCTCCACTTATTTATCCTAAATTAAATCTAACTGGCCCTTAACATTCATTAGTGCCCTAATTAAGTCAATTTCATCCTTCTTGAGAGGTTTTATGTACATGCATATTGTCATTTAGTTAACTAAGTGACCAGTGAGTTCCTTTATCAGTTAACTTAGTCTAGGAGCGCATGCATGACTTGTTGGGGTTATTTTCTCTTAGTTAAGTCTAACTATGCCTCTCTACATGGCATGGACAATTTGAGTTTCTCTTTGACCTAATTCAAAATTATTCACCTATATATTGTAACCTCCTTCATTCATTTAGGCACTATGATAATACAACCATTGTATTTCTTCTCTTCAAGGTTACTGTGTAATGGTTCATGTTAATTATTGCACAAATATTCATGCTTGATTTAATAATCATATCTTGTTATATTTTGCACCTATATCTATGAATGGTCAAATATTATAAAATGTTCCCACTCCTAACCTCACTCACCTACAAGGTTGACACTTTATTAATTGAATGGAATAAGAGAAAAGGAACTATGTTTCAATTGTGACAATGAACACAATAAGGGGCATAAGTGTAGTGAGCAGTAATCATTCTAGATAAATTGTGAAAAGGAAGAAGATCAATAACTATAATAGTCTCAATTCTATAGAACTATTAGAGATCACTTCAAAGATATATTGCCATGCATTGGCTGACATTAGAACTCCTCAAATTCTCAAAGTATAAGGATATACCAAAAAAAAGTAATAATGTTGATTGATTAAGTAGTATCCATAACCACGTTTAGTGAAAATTAGCCAAACTCCTAAATTGATTTATATATTCAACACTAGAGTTTCAAGTAATGATTGCAAATGGAGGTACCATAAATTAATTATGGAAGTGTCATAGTATTAAACTCATTATAGGAGAGTATTTATTGGATATTCCAATGATTACAATCCAAATGGGTAGTGTTGATGTTGTATTAGGGGTTCAATGGTTACAATCATTGGAACAGTGGCTCATAATTTTCAAGATATTTATGATATTCTCCAAATAAAAAATATAAATTAAACTCAAAAGTATCCAAGGAAAATATCTAAAGCGATAAATTCTAACTAGACAAAATTGCTAAAAGAGGGACACCATGGCGTAATTGGACAATTGTGCTCACTAGATGTTCAAATATCTAGACTTTCTATTCCCATGGAGCTCCAAAGAGTTAATTACAACCATTACAATTTATTTGGAGATATTCCTAAAGGTCTTTCACTTTCTCGTGATCATGACCATGCTATTCAGTTGTAACCAATAAGTGTACCATCTGACGTTAGACCTTACATGCACCAGTATGCACAAAAGAGTGAGATTGAGCACATGGTACAATAAATTTTAGAGGTTTAACATCATTCAACATGGACAAAATTGTTTCTCTTTACCAGTAGAGATGGCCTACACAAGGGAAGGTTCATAGCTTATGTATCCAAATTATAAAAACTCAAGAAGATGACCATTAAATCAAATAAGACCCTATTC
Source organism: Pseudotsuga menziesii (assembly GCA_001517045.1). NCBI lineage: Eukaryota > Viridiplantae > Streptophyta > Pinopsida > Pinales > Pinaceae > Pseudotsuga > Pseudotsuga menziesii. Next base: position 631,676 of record LPNX011029985.1, on the reverse strand, counting down.
TTGTCATTGATGAATTATTAGATGAATTGTAGGGAGCGATTATCTTTAACAAGTTGGACCTCCATTTGAATATTAAAAAAAAACATAATGAATCAAGAAGACATCTCGAAAACAAGCTTTAGAATATATGAAGGCCATTATGAGTTTTTAGTGATGTCGCTTGGCCTTCAGAATGCACCTTCCACATTTCAAAGCTTAATGAAGTTATTTTCAAGTTCTTCCTAAAAAGAATTTAGTATTTTTTATGAAATGCTTATCTACATCAAATATTGGGAAGAACATGTGCAACATGTTGACATGGTCTTAAAATTATTGAAGGAGCAACAACTATATGCAAATCCTTCCAAATGTGCCTTTGGAATCCAAGAAGTGGAGTACTTTTGTCATATTATATCTCATGAAGGCATCAAAGTAGACCCTAACAAAATTAAAGCTATAATCGAATGCTGAATTACCAAAACCTTGAAGAATCGTAGAGGACTCTTATCAACTAAACCCTTTAATTGTAATTGTACAAAAGTATTTTTTAAGGATTCTAATAGTATACCTAAGTATAGTATTCTAGACGATGATTTTGAATTGAAAAAAATCATATATATATATATATATATTAATTAAAAAAACATATTTTATGTAAGTATAGATGATATTAGAGAGTAAAAATAACCAAATAACATATTTTTGAAAAAATAAAACATTTTACAAAACTTCCCCTTAAAGATTATCTTAAATTATACTCTTTATGTCTTATACATACCAAAAATATCTAATTTTAGAAATAATATTATGCAATCACTACATTATAACATTATAAAAGGAGCCCCTCCCCTAAAAAGGCTTGTTATTCATTCTCTTTAAACTATTTTCAAAACATAGACTTACTTCTTTATATTAGTATTCTATTTTAGGAAATTTGGTCCATAACACTTATCTAGTCATTATCATGGAAATAAAAACTCCAAGGTCCATCATTAAGGTTTGTGGATGAGATCTCAACAAAATCAAATAAGATAAGAATAAACTTTTAATATAAAAAAAAATAGAACTATAAAATCTTTTATCTACATCATAAATATCATAAATGATGTTCTTAAAATACATATAAAATTATACAATCTCTTATTTCTATTTGTATTTCTTATATTTTATAATTTAGGGGTAAAACAAAAGTGTGTGGACATATTCACATAAAAAGACCTCGCAAATTATCGTTCTCACAATCAAATGTATTTGGTTAAGATGAAGTGTCGTAGTAAGTGTTTGGTGTCTTTATTGTCTAATAGAAAATTATAGTTTTCAATTTATTCGCCGTCTCATTCGGACATACTATGTTTCGGTATATTTTGGTACAAACATTTAGGTCTACTTTACTGAGAGAATATGATATTGGTTTATTGTGATATATAAAGATAGTGAAAACATTGCGATATCTAGACATTCAATTACATGGTGATTATTTTTGTTTTGGTTAATTTTTTTATATATGTTTGATATTTAACTTAAATATTATTGAGCCGAGAGGCTCTCTACAGCCCAGTATGGGGTAGATCTTGTAACGTTACGTAACGTTGTAGCGTTACGTAACGTTGTCACGTTACGTAACGTTACATAATGTTATGTCGGCTATTAAAAAAAATAGAAAAAAAATTAGAAGTAAAGTTACAATGTTATGTCGGCTAAAAAATAGAAAATTAGAAGAAAAAAAAAACAACAACTATATAAATAGCAAGAAGTATCACAAACTACATCCAAATCCTAGCTACTTGATCCAGCAACAGCAACAACCACTGCGACAGCAAACAACAACAACAATAAACCCAGGTAAAAATTTTAAATTTGCTAATCGACAATCAATTCAGAATTTTAAATTTGCATTATGTGGCTGAGAATCTCGGATTGTGCATCTGCCTGTGACAGAATGCCATTCAATCCGTAAATCCGCCCTGTCAAAGCTTCAACGAAGTGCAAAGCCACTTTGCCCATTGCTCCACAAGGGGCAGAATTCACTGTCATTCTAATCTCTCTGACCAAATCGCTGGCAACCTTCAAATCGTTTCTCTGTATAGCCTCCGCGCATCCCATAAGCAAGTGCACCACATGAATCCTGTATTCTTGCGCCCCGTTATCCACGGCCTGCTGTTCTGTTCCACAGCGAGTAGTAGAGAGACTCGAACCCAAGCTAATCAAGCTATGGCCTCGGCATATCTGAACTAGGGAATCAAGCTAATATATGCAAATATATACATTGCGAGATGTGTATGCACAAAGATCCAACAGTGTATATTTGCGCATATACTGCTCAGTGCTATCCCATTGCAGGGAATGATCCTCGGCATACAATGTTCGCCTATATCTATCTTTGCTATAGATAAAGATATATATTTATTGGAAAGGGTTTAGTGACGTTGACCCAAAACTCAAAATTCAGGCATATACTCATAAAAACCCATCTAACCCGGGTCTGGGTCTGATATGCAATATAGAACCATCCAGCCCTAGGTCTGATATGCACTTCCAGGTTGTGAAGCTTAAGATGCTTTTTGAGTTCCAGTATTAAGGATGCATATTTCAAGTTCAGTTCAACTCGAATGATAGGCTAAATTATTCCAGAGCTCATTGCACTGCGAATTGGCTTATACTCTGTAGGTTGATGGCTGTGGAGATCGACAACAGTGAAGGTGGAAATGTTGCGGTATACATGGTGTTTGAATATATGGACTGTGACCTTAAAGCT
>LPNX011029985.1:610786-628161 GCA_001517045.1 Pseudotsuga menziesii | reverse complement strand
AATTAATTAAGACATTCTCTTCTACTTAATTAAGACATGAATCACACAAAGCTTAATCATTGCGATGTATAACAAAAATTCATTTGTTTAATGCAAAGCTTAATCATTGAAATGTATAACAAAATTCATTTGTTTAGAAAAATTGTTTAGAAATACATATATTATATATACAAAAATATATATATATATGTATGTTTGTAGTTCTATAGCGAAGAGGTAGGCGTTTATCTACACTCATTATTCTAAATTAAGGTTTCTAAATTCTAATTCTGTATTAAATGCAGGTGGCAACTCTATCATATAGGCCTCCTGAATTGTTGCTCGGGGAAACAGATTATAATTCTGCAATTGACATTTGGGCTGTTGGGTGCATTTTTGGTACAGTATATTTCATTTCGGATAACTTTTCTTAGTGTTTTCCATTAGTCAGTTCAAACAAAATTAACCGTAATTGTGGTAACTAACCAGCATAGATCCAAATCCTAGGCTCTATCAAGTGCCGAGAGGGATCAAATCTCCAGAGGTGCAAACCTCTTCTCAGGTATTGCACTCAAGGAGGTTTGCACCATGGGACATTTGATCCCTCTCGGCTCTTGATAGAGCCTAGGATTTGGATCTACGCTGGTTAATAAATTAAATTAAAATAAATTTATTTTTATTAATATACTATATTCTTGAGTAGTTTTAGAATAATGAGAACAAAGATCATTTTAAGTATGTTATCGATAATTTATTAAGAGTTTGAATCACATGAGGTTTATGCTTTTTAGACATCTTACCAAGTAAGTGTGTTTTTTTTCTAAGTAAATATTTATTTTAAATTATTTCTTAAATAAATTGGTGTGGGAGTTGGGAATTTGTTTAAAAGTTTGATTATAAATTTTGGTGTATATTTTTTGTTTTATTTTGTTTGATCGAAAATCTTTAAAAAATCTTAGAATTATTTAGTTATAGAAATTGTATAATTTGAGTATCCTTATAGGTGGATGATCTATTTATAAATTCAAAAACATAATTTAAACACTTTCATATTTGGATTTTACCAACAAAAATTTATAGATTATGACAAGACCCACCATAAAATCCAAAATGTAAAATAAATAGTTCAATTTTGGAAGTGTTTAATTTGTGCTTTTAATAGTTTTAACACCCTCAAATACCATGGTGCCTCCCACAATTTCCATAACTAATACAAAATGAAAAATATACTTGAAAATGTTGAGCAATTAAAAATTTAGACCTCACAGACATAGTTAATTTTGTTTAAACTAAAATATATAAAAAATCATAAAAACATATTTACGCCGAAGGCATTTTCCCTATGGAGACGCAGTCTCAAAGATTCCTCGTCTCCCTGGCCATTACCATTCCAGCACATATCGCATTGTGATTGGCGAGTTAAATTTACCATGGTTAAAATTTCCGGTTGGTATATCTCGTGATCCAGCAAGTACGAAAGAAAGCGGCATGGAATTAAAATGCTCAGGCTTTATTTTGTACCATGGCGTGCCCAATTGAACTATGTTATGAAAACACTCAGGCTTTAACATTGCGAAACGTTCTCCATCCGGAGTCTTGCGTCTAGTTCAATTTGACGAGGTGCTAGATCAAATTGGATGTGGTATTATCCACTGGCAGACAAAGTTTTATCCAGTCTATGATATATGCCACTTCATATTCAGTCATGACGAGATTGGGAACATCATCAGTTTTGGTCTTGACGAGATTGGGAACACCATCAGTTTTGGTCTTCTCCTCCCATTAACGTTTTTGTCAATGCTCTCGAGTCTTGGGTTTGGAGTCTGTGGGAGAGTTTTTATAAACACTATCAATACGCCATCTGAAAAGTATTTCTGATTCGAATTTACCGTCTGTCTGCCTCTGTAAAGATCTTGAGTTCATCTAGCGTTCTGTGAGTATCATAGAGGTCATGGATAATAGTCATCACAGTACAAAGTTTTGTGAAAGCAATTTTGCTAGAAGAAAACTCTGGTTCGAATGTGCCTATAACGACCATAAAGTGCAGTTCCACGTGACGCTTCTGATAGCAATTTAGACGCACTATTCTGGAGTCTCTCAACCACCTGCATGAAATAATAATGCAGAATTAGGCCATTTGTAACTCTTCATAACGTAATATAACCTGGGAATTATCTTAAGACCCACCTGGAGATAAGCTGTATTTCGGTCTGGTGTGTGTTTTGGAGAATATTGAAGTCCAAATTCACCAGCTCTAAAATGTTTTGGTTAGTATCAGATCTTTGAAAAAAAAGACACGCCCTAGCATATGCACAATATTTATGGAAGCTAGCGGTTAAGTGAAATATACTTTTATTGAGAAAATGAAGATTTGAGACATGAACCGTCTTGCCCATATATTTCGATATAGCTCCTTGCTTCCAATCTGGGCAGACTGCAATACCGAGGAAACTCCAATGCATACTTCACCTAAATTGAGGGTGTTTGAAAAGAAGCAAGTTTCGTTAATGTTCAAAATATGTCTATGGAATATTATAATGAATATATAAATGTGTAGAAAATTGAAGTGTGTTTATTTTGAGGGGTGTTATACTCATAGAACCCTAATATACTCATTTCTTATTGTTTACCTTTCTCAAAAGGCTTTGATCGATGTCGATCACATCTCATTCTAAAACTTCCCTCAAATAATCTCTTGTAAATGCCTTTGCCTCATCCATCACTTTTTCTCCGGGAAAGGAAATGTTAGAAGCTTGAAACAATGACAACATGCTTCTCATTCGTTTATCTTCTTCTTCTTCAAGTTGATCACGAGTGGAATTGCAGAAAAACCCTTCGTTTTCATCTTTGAAATTCTCCAAAGCACCTATTCATGAAGGCCAGGAAAGGCATTAAAACTCATTTTCTTTTACCAAAATAAATGGGTAAATATAATTTGAAATACAAATGATTAATTAAGATATATAAAATGTAAACTTGTGTTTTTTAATGGAACATTTTTAAACTTTGAAATTCTTCAAAGCACCTATTCATGAAGTCTAGAATATTCATTAAGAAATAACTCGACTACTGCAACCTGAGGTTACATTATATTGATGCAGGATGTGCAAAATTTTTTGTTCATGCGAGTGCGGTGGTTTTGTGATCCCGCATCCCGCAATTGCTGAGTGCGGGATGCAGGATGAAAACCTTCGAAAATATTAAAATTCAAAATCCCGCAAGTTTTTTAAGTTTTGATGGTTTTGTGAATTTGATGGTTTTGAACAACATGTTCTTCATAATTAACAATACATACTGCATTTTTCCCTCAAATAATTTGTTGTAAATGCCCTCAAATAATCTGTTGTAAATGCCTTTGCCTCACCCATCACTTTTTCTCTGGGAAACGAAATGTTAGAAGCTTGAAACAATGACAACATGCTTCTCATTCATTTATCATCTTCTTCTTCAAGTTGATCACGAGTGGAATTGTAGAAAAAACCTCCATTTTCATCTTTGAAATTCTCCAAAGCACCTATTCATGAAGGCCAGGCAAGGCATTAAAAATCATTTTCTTTTACCAAAAGAAGTGGGTAAAGATAATTTGAAATGCAAATGATTAATTAATATATATAAAATTTAAACTTGTGTTTTTTTATGGAACCTTTTTTAACTTTGAAATTCTTCAAAGCACCTATTCATGAAGTCTAGAAGATTCATTAAGAAATAACTCGACTACTGCAACTTGAGGTTGCGTTATATTGATGCGGGATGCAGATAAGTTTTTGTTCGTGCAAGTGCGGTGGTTTTGTGATCCCGCATCCCGCATCCTACAATTCTGGAGTGCGAGATGCGAGATGAAAAAATTCAAAAATATTAAAATTCAAAATCCCGCAAGTTTTTTAAGTTTTGATGGTTTTGTGAATTTGATGGTTTTGAACAAAATGTTCTTCATAATTAACAGTACATACTGCATTTTTCCGTATGTAGGCTGCCATATCTTGCCCTTTCTCTTTCATAACTTCAGCAATCAGTTCATTGGATTTCTTGAAGAAAATATCCAACGCAATTTTCATGTAGTCGGGAAGGTTGTCTATCAACGAAAGATCCCATCTCAAAACGGTATAAATAAACAGGTCTAAGAACCTAAAAAATAATTAGAGGGCAGTGCATTTGGACGTTAACAACGATCCATGCTGCCAGTATAACACAATGTTGCTTGGGCATGATATGATCTAGAATATTTATTCGTATAGTGTTCACATGGTGTCAGACCAAACTTAATAACAATAAGAAAACGAAACATAAGCAGATTACATATAAAACAGCCTGCATATTTTATGGAATATGGAATTTATATTGATGATGATGATAGTTAATGTCTTTTTAGACCAAACTTTGGTTTATTGGACCAAAAAAAATTAATTATTTAGTTTGTTTTAAAATTGTCTTTCTATACTCAAATAGCTTGGAGAGAAGCTTTGTGAGCTCACTATAATTTTGACATGTTAAAAGGCTATGAAGTTGTGTAATGCAACTTAATCTGAGATCTAATGTAGATGTAAACTAAACACTATAAGAGGAAGTGATTTTCTCATAGAAATGACAAATCCTTTTCCATAATTACAAAACAAATAATTCCCATTTTTTAATTAGTACGCTGTCAATACGCCATCTAAAAAGTATTCGTGATTCGAATTTACCATCTGACTGCCTCTGTAAAGATCTTGAGTTCATCCAACATTCCGTGAGTATCATAGAGGTCATAGATAATAGTCATCACAGTACAAAATTTTGTGAAAGCAATTTTGCTAGAAGAAAACTCCGGTTCGAATGTGCCTATAACGACCATAAAGTGCAGTTCCACATGATGCTTTCGATAGCAATTCAGGTGCACTATTCCAGAGTCTCTCAACCACCTGTACGTAATAATAATGGAGAATTAGGCCATATGTAACTCTTCATAACGTAATATAACCTGGTAATTATATTAAGACCCACCTGGAGATAAGCTGTATTTCGGTCTGATGTGTGTTTTGGAGAATGTTGAATTTTGATTTATTTATCACAGTAGGGTTTTTAAAGTAATTACATTTTTGTAGAGGTTATAAAGAATAATGTTCCACATCCCGAATCAAAATCCCGAATCCCGCATCCCGCAATGCGGGTTGTGGGAGCTTGAAATTTATTATTTGCAAGTTTTCCATCCCGCAACCCGCATCCTGAAATTTCAGGATGCAGGTTGCGGGATAGAAAACTTGCAAATAATAAATTTCAAGCTTCTGCAATGTGGTCCCGCAACCCACATTGCGAGAGTGTGGATTGTTAATCTGAGATCTAATGTAGATGTAAACAGGACATTGTAAGAGGAAGTGATTTTCTCACAGAAATGACAAATCCTTTTCCATAATTACAAAACAAATAATTCTCATTTTTCAATTAGTACGCTATCAATACGCCATCTGAAAATTATTTGTGATTCGAATTTACCGTCTGATTGCCTCTATAAAGATATTGAGTTCATCCAACGTTTCGTCAGTATCATAGAGGTCATAGATAATAGTCATCACAGTACAAACTTTTATGAAAGCAATTCTACTGGAAGAAAACTCTGGTTCGAAAGTGCCTATAATGACCATAAAGTGCAGTTCCACGTGACGCTTCCGATAGCAATTCAAGCACACTATTCCAGAGTCTCTCAACCACCTGCATGTAATAATAATGCAGAGTTAGGCCATCTGTAACTCTTCATAACGTAATATAACCTGGTAATTATATTAAGACCCACCTGGAGATAAGTTGTATTTCGGTTTGATGTGTGTTTTGGAGAATGTTGAATTTTGATTTATTTATCATAGTAGGGTTTTTAAAGTACTTACATTTTTGTAAAGGTTATAAATAATAATGTTCCCGAATCCAAATCCCAAATTCTGAATCTCGCAACCCGCATTGTGGGAGTGTGGATTGCACCGTCTCAAGTTCGAAACAAAAATTTGTTCTTCTATCTCCCTTCTTTGCTCTGTTTCGAGCTCCTCCTGGAGCTGAAAGCTTTTTTCCACAACTTTAAATCTCTTTTCAAAAGGCTCATTATAGAGTTCATTCTCCCTAATTTGTCGATTTTGCAGGTTTTTGAGACGGTTGCTTCAAAGAGCTAAATTTGAAGTTCTAGAAAATAAATTTAAAACTTCCTGGCAAGGATTGCTGCAATAACAGGAAACTACACTTTTTTTCCTGGTTGAATTGTTGAGCTTTGTATAGCTTTTCAAAATATGACTACAATTTTTCAAATAAAGGAAAAGGTGGAAGTCTAAGAATACTGCAGAGAAGCCTTCGGTTATGGCGTCTAGTAGCGGACGTGGGGGCTTCACCAAACAGACAACGATGGTAAGTCATCGACTCTTTCTTGCCAATTTTTCTCTTGAAATTGAATGCACGTGATAAAATTCCATTGAATTTATTCAAAGAAAACATTGCAAAATTACATTTGTTAGAAAAAGGAAGAAGAAGAGAAGATCAGATATCAACCAACCCTCTATGCATACGAACGTCCCACATACTAAGTATGAAACCGGATTATGTGACAAGATGATCGTTTGCTTGAAATCACACGAGGTAACCATGGGCTTGTGAGATAAAATTGTGATTTTATCCAATAGAGTTTAATAATTCTTGGTATCCTATGAAAATTTGTAATAGAAAGGTTCCACGAAGAGCTCATGTGGAAGATTCTGTAATCAAAACAGTTCACTATGTCACGTCCCCATGCCTCCAACCGGCGAGGAGGACGCAACTCAAGGTTTGACCACCCGGGCTAAAAGCCCATGATCATGTGAATTCATAAAATAACATGCTGATATGCTGAAATAAAATGCATTGAAGTAGAAAATGCATATATGCAATTGTTTATCATACACAGCAGAAGAAACATTCATTCATACAAGCATTCATTCAACATGTTCAACATGATAATTAACATAAAATATAGTTGCAGAAGTAAAAATGGACAAGATCACTTATCTTATGAGGAACTCCTTCCGCAACCAGCTACGTCGCTGCAACGTTCCACCCAACCATAGGCCAGCGTGCTCCTTAATCTCTCAACGACGCTGCCACCCCCGAGCTGGGCATGATTCTCCAAGGAATAAGGGAACTAGAAGACTTACACATAGCCAAGGATGTACATAACACATCCAAGCCAACACAGTTGGGTTTATCAGGCCATCAAGGAGTTGGGAAAGGCTAATTGCTAAGCTGGTGAGCTCCTTACAGAGCTAAGAACACCTACACCAGAACTAGCCTGACCTCTAAGACACCCACTCACACCCAACACAAGGAATCAGTCCCTTCTCTGCTACACAGTCCCTCAGGCCCTGCATTCCCTTCCCGTGCTATTCAGGCGTGGTGGAGAAGAAGGCCAGCCCTCTAGCTCTGTCTGTGTGGTTTCCAGCCACCAGGTTTATCAAGCAAAACTAAGCCCCCATCCCTGCTCCTTACACAGTCCGAAGACCATCCATTGAACTCATGCAATCATTCAGCTGTTACAGCTTGACAGGGAAAACAAATCCCAAGTGGATTATACAATCCCAAACGTATCAGTGGACATGGGGAAAGAACAACAGTCCCGAAATGTAATCAACATACCTTACCAACATACACGGGGAAAACAACAGTCCATTTTACACAATCGAAGCCGCTGGGGAAAAACGTACGCAGACCATACTGGGGACGAATTTACAGTTTCCCAACCGATGCATGAACATCCACAATGTCGAACCCACAAATCAGCCCGTGAGTAAAGGACGGAGCCACACCATTCTCAAATCCGCAGAGGAAAAACTGCATGGTAAAACCAGGAAAATCCTGTGCGTGAGGGAATAATGAACAGGTAATGGTGGAGAACGAACAGACCATAGAGAGGATGTGAAATTGGATGTACGTGAGTCTTCAGCACCGTTGTGGAGAGAAGAAAATGTCTGCGTGAGACCAAAATACCAAGAGCCTGTGCGTGAGAAGAATCGGACAATGGAGATAATGCGTGAGGATGAACAGACCGTGGAGGTAACGCACAGTGGAGAGAGTGCGTGAGTGTTTCTTGCTGGTGGAGTGTGCATGTGGGTGAGGACTGACAGTCATGCCACCCCACTCCCCAAAACAATTAACTGCCTCAACCACCAGCAGCCTTTCTTAATGAAAGTGGTTGGAATAAACAAGGGAAGAAGACACATGGGTATTTTCCCTCAATGGCCCAAGGTTTGACAAATTCCCCCCCCACCCTTATCCTTGTGAAAATCATGCCCCTTTCTCATTTTAGTTGCCGCGATCGTAGCTGGTCGACTTCATTTAATTAATTATAGATGTGTATTTACATGATGACCAACATAATATATGCCGCATGCCCCGATATTCCATCGGTGACAAGTTTAAATCCAAAACATAGCATAACTGATCAATGGTGGGGCCTTGTCCTTTACCTCCACACTATGATCATTACAATATATACATCATGTACATTTAATGCAACGGGGTCAAAACCGGGGTGTTACACACTATTTATGGTTGAAAGTTTTTCCTTTAAACTACAAAAGCATTACGATCCACCCATCAAAATCAAATCAGGACTTTGAGAGCTCATGTCTAAGGTTTTGACATCATAATAGTTCACTATTTGTTTAAAGTGTCTTCATTAAACTCCAGAAGCATTACATTTGGCTCGTCAAAATTAAAATCAGAAATCCCAGAGCCCAGAGCCTAGTCAATATTGAAATCAAATAAGTTCACCAGTTTTGTTTGGAAATGTGTTTCCTTTGAACTTCAAAAGGGATACAATTGGCCCAATCGACACTTGCCCCAAATGTTTTTTGTGGCAATCAATGTTGGTGGGTGACCTGACAGGAAACTGTCTTCACCGCTCAACCATGACTCAATTGGCAATAGTTCAACAGTTTTAATGTTTAAAACAACAAAATGTTTTTAATTATGGTAAAGAAATAAAATGTTAGGTCACCATCTTTATCGCTCAACCATGACAAAATTGGCAGTAGTTCATCATTTTTAATGTCTAAATAAGCAAAAGGTTTAGAATTATGCTAAAGAGAGAAAGTTGAAGATAACCTAGTAAACTAAAAAGTTTGGATAGAGGATAAAAATGGATAAGCTAAACATATACTTTGCATTCATACCTACAAAAAAAACAAATGATGACGACCTTTGTTCCCAACTACGCAAGTAGTCTCAAAGGTTAGTGTCGTTTACAATTGACATCCCTATTGAAGTGTTTTGTCCTTTTTCCATCAAAGGGTGTGTGACATTTTTTATAGACCCCAACTTTGATTTGCAGCTTGAAAAACCTACTATTAAAAATACAAGTATTTATAGTAGAAATATATTTATATGAATAAAAATTCTTTACAATATCGAAGTTCAATTTTAATCCAATATATGGAATTTCTCAATGTGTGGAGGAGGCCATCAAATTCCAACACTGGTAATTGTGGCTTCCCCAAAAGATGCTAACTATGGCCAACTTAGTAAACCTAATTGATATGTAGGACATGGTGTCAATGACATTATTCTGTGGTAGTATCATGGTTGTGCATTGATTACTGCTGCTGTTGTTTCACCTTCTAGTGACTATAAACAACCTTATTAATTCTCTCATCATTCATGTCGATAACTTTCACAATATCATAATTGAATGCTCTGCCTGCTCCCTTTCCAATAACTTCTTTGTGATGCTTTCCAACTGACCATGTTGGCTTTCTCCTTCTGTCTTCTCAATGTCAAGTAGGCCATCAACGATCTCAAACCTACTTAGGATAGAAAGACTCCAAAATTTGAATAGCTAAGTGTCGATCTAGATAAGTTAGAGCAGATCGGATGACTTACAGTGTGCTTCATTAGCTATTTTATCTGCAGTATGATTCATAGACACTTGAAGAGCTCTAGAAAAGAGCTGATGATTTCATACATAATTTCAAAAGGCCGATGGTAACAACTAAAACATTATGTTAGTATCCAAGATTTATAGGATTATGTTTGCATGAAGGACGTATTCTCTACTCTCCTCATCACAAAACAAGCAATGAACACAATTGTCTCTTTGTGGGAGTGAGTTGAAGGGGAATAATCCTTTGTTTCTCAAAAACCCTTCAAATTTGTTGTTTTTGATCATCGAGAACAACATTAAAAGCTGAATGGACAAAATCATCTCGAATCGCGAATCCCGAATAGAAGAAAGATTGAAAAAAGTTGTGTAAACATTTGATTTATTTATCATAGTAGGGTTTTTAAAGTAATTACATTTTTGTAAAGATTATAAATAATAATGTGTCGAATCCCGAATCCCGAATTCCGAATCCTGAATCCCGCATCCCGCAATGCGGGTTGCGGGAGCTTGAAATTTATTATTTGCATTGTGGGATGCGGGATTCGAGATGAGGAACATTATTATTTATAACCTTTACAAAAATGTAATTACTTTAAAAACCCTCCTATGAAAAATAAATTAAATGTTTACAGAACTTTTTTCAATCTTTCTTCTATTTTGCTGGCGTCTTTGGATATCTTCACATACTAGATTGGCATTGCCATAGCCTTCATTTTCGTTTGGATCATTGCTATCAATAATACCATTAAATTGCGGAATTGAGGAAATGATGAAGGAAAAGTGTGTACATTGTGGAAATAAAGTTGCAGAATAACAATTTATTAATTTGTTATTTTTTTAGCTTAAAAACAATATAATGTATATTTGTTCTCCAAAAAGGTCGCAGGTTCAGAATTTCTCCAGAAGAAACCTTCAATTTTAATGGTGTTTTTGTTTTTTCTTGAAATTGACCATTGTTCTTACATTCCATGGAATTAAGCTTCTACGCTTGCCTGAGAACTATGTACGTCTTAGCTTTAGTAAGAAGGAATACAACTCTATTGCTTTCACAAGAAGTAATACCGTTGTTTAATGTTTATTTTAATATAAATAGAGTGGTATGATTTACATGTTTATATTAAGAATATGTATTTTTATTTATGGATGATGGATAATATGTTTATTATAGTACTTAATTTAGTTACTCTATCGAACAGTGATTTCATTTTCTTATTGTAAAATAACTTTGATAGAGTAAGTTGTTTTTTTTTAAGAAAAAGTAAGATATGTAAATTTATAGATAGATTACGATAGTAAGCAAATATTTATTGTATTTTCTCATGTAGTATTTGAGGTAATCATGTTCATGGTGCGAAAATATGATCCATTAAAGTTCATTATGTACCCATATTGTAAGATACAAATTTTAACAAAATGAGCTCTATTAAAAGCTTATCAGTACATGAGTCAATAACAAGGCTATGAATAAATGTACTAATTGATCACAAAATACTAACAGTAATATTGAATCATCTAAAAAAAGTCTTGTCCAAATTTTTTCCTTCCAAAAATTCGCTATTACAAAAAGTAGATTTCCATCAAATTTAGATTGACAAATCTAAATAAAACTAATATCCAAGGAAATCTCGCCATCTACTCCAAATCCATAGAAATTCCTCAATGTTGGGATAGTTAGCTGATTCAAAACCAAGTTGAACATCACATCTATAATTCTCCATTTCGTTCAAATTCCAAATGATCCTGAACTGTAGCTGAATTATTATGACCCCAAGTTTAACCATAAACTATTAAGATTGTTGTTATAAGCAAGCACTATTTTGGAATAAACTAATGATAAACAAACCTTAACCAACTAATATTATGATATGATTATGGTTTGAAACCCCAAAACGCTCAAACTCTTGTGAAATATATTAATTATAATGAATTTGCAACTCTATTAGCAGAAAATTATAGAAAGGTATAGCGTTGGATGCAATAAGCACACTGGGATCAACCACTTGTGTGTCTATAGATTCAGCCATGTTTCCTTCCCTACTTGTGTGTTTCATACTCAACAGTGCCTTTTTGCATGGTTTCCTATTTCCAAAGGACTTTATGTGCTTTTTTTGCAAGTCCTTGTCCACATTTCCCCTATGCGCTAGTAACATTGTTGTGTGAGGGCTCTTGGAGACAAGCATTCTTGTTCTCCTTACCTCCCATTAGATAGGCTCTCCAATAGGAAATACAGTGGAGTATGTCCTCAACCTCGTCACCACCTCAGAGAAAATTAGGAAGTGGGAATTACAAATAAGGTGATGAAGACTTCAGACACCCGCCACCCCAGTACGAGAATTCGCTCTGATTTCCTGTCACTGAACATGGTCCCCATGCATGAGGACTTTGGAAGCCATGACCTCTTTGAGGATTTCTGGGGACACACTCCAGAGACAGGAAAACCGTTGTATTGTGGAGCTGGAAGTATTCCTATTCGGGAATATTCAAAGTGCATCACATCTAGGCCCTGATGGTTGGCAATTTCCTGGTGCAGAAAACCAGGATGATAAAGGAACATAATTTCATATTCGCCAACCATCAGTACCCCCTGAGAAATGAGCTTGTGGAACCATACAGCCATTGCACTTTTGGCCTTTCTCTTAGTGCTCATTCATCCTCGTTTTTCAGTAGCTCCGGATGGTGGCGCTATATAGGGTGAGCCAGACAGACTGGAAAAGACCTTACCAGCATAGCCGCACACATGACAACTGGAAATCATAACAATAGAACAATTGACAAGTGAGCAAGGATCTTCACTCCTTGTGGAAAATCCAGTCAAGTCATCTCCTTTGATATTCAATTATCATACTGGCCATGGATAAGACCTTAGGTGTTCTTCGGCATTGTTGCCGAGGTGGGTCAATGAATTTGGACTTGACCTTCCTTTCCCTTTCGCAAATGCTACAGGTGGGATAAGAACAAATTCAGTGGGCCGCGTTTCTTTGTTTCATGGAGAGGCAAGAATTATTGTTTCAAATATCTAAATTTCATGATGGATCCTCGGAGTTGGGACAACAAACGATGCTAGGAACATAATCTTGACCTATAGAATGTTGTGAATGGTGTCTGGGGACTCAATTACTGGTAAAAAAAAACATATCATACGTGGGAATGTCCTTTATGTGCCATGTTCATCAGGACATTTCGTCCACGGTGAGAGATTTGGTTCATCAGCTGATCTTGAACCACATATATTTCATTTTCTTCTCCAGTTATATTCACCGTGGATCAGCTTCTTATCTTTATCTACACAATTTAATTCAACAGAATCAACACAGACCCTCAATATGGAACCTGCCTTCATCTGGACCGCTCGATCATGGGTACATTCAATCCATCGCGCGAATCCATCGGATTCACAGACCCTCACTTGTTGTCAGCTTTAAGTTATCCCATAGTGTGTAAACTTGATATTTGTCACTTTATCGATGCCTTCTTATGATGGTCTAAAGATATCCTTGTTGCTTAATCATTATATATGAAATATCTTGGTTAATCATTAAATCATCGTCAATATCACGCGCTCCAAAGACCAAATCTTTCAACTGCAACATATTTCACATCTTAGATTCTCCTCCCCTTGAGGGCTTTCATATCACCGTTTAAGTAATCTTTCGCGGTTTCCAAGAGATAATGGAATTATATACAGATCACATTAATCCCAAGTTATAGATATATACTATATCATGAAAATCCCGAACTCATGATATCATTTGTAATATTTAGTGAATAAATAGAGGCTCCTACTGAGGCAAATATCATTTGGACCTCATTTATGGTTTTTTATATGCACAAAAACTGGGCTCTTGAGCATCATTACTTCCCCTCTCATTGTTGTCGAAAAAAATTGCCAACATGGTGATACCAAAGGCCGGAATGGGAAGAGATGGGAAGATAACTTAGGATTTCTACTTTTGAAGAAGGGGCTAAAGAACAAATGAAGTGCAAAAACATATGCACTTTAGCTAGGAAAATGTTTAGAAATTTAGCTAGCAAAACGTATGGAAATGGATGAAGATTGTAGCACAAATAAATGTCCAACACATCACTTTGTACCATTACAATTTGGTGTTTACTATCTTTTTTGTATTGTAAAAATAATGATTATTGATGCATTTTGTTTTTTTTAAGCTTCTTCAACATTGTCATTGTGTATAAAACAGTTTTGTCTAAGATCATTGAGCAAAATTCCAAAGAATGAGGGTAACAATCACTTCTACGATTAATATGATGATGTAATATATGTGAACTATTTCTTCATCATTTAATCATTGTCAGTATCACCTGCTTCAGATACCAAATCTTTCAAATCCAATATATTTGACATCTCGGATTCTGCTCGCATTCCCAGCTTTCATATCACCATTTATGTGATCTTTTGCATGCTACATGAGATAAGGGAATGATATACAAAACATGTTAATACCAAGTTATAGATATATACTACATCATGAAATTCCTAATTTCATGATTACATTTGTAAGATTCAGTGAATAAATAGACCCTCCTATTGAGGAAAAAATCATTTGGACCTCATTTATGATTTTTATTTGCACAAAAACTGCACTCGTCAGCGTCATTACTTCCTCTCTCATGGCTTCCAAAGAAAAAACTCACAGCGTGATGATATTAAAGCCCCGAATGTGAAGATATGGGAAGATAAGTTCGCACTGCTACTTGCAACGAAAGGCCTATAGTTTCTGGAGAGACATGGGATTCGTGAAGATTACAAATTTCATTCTATTTCGCTCAAACTTAGATAAAGGGTATCATTATTTGTTTACCCTTCTTTTCAATTGTTTTCCATAATGATGAATAATGAAATTGCAACAAATTTATTCTTCAGGCTTTCCTAATATGCTACTATGCAATATATTTTTAAATAGGATATTAAATTCTTTGCTCTTTCTCACAGATGGAGATTTCTCTACACCGAAATACCCCAACTATACATCTTTCTATTCCAGGTCTTTTCAGCATTAAGTCTTTTACACTGCTAAAGCATTCTTTAGACTTGCAAGCTTTTCACCTTTACAACGATTACAAATTTACCTACGGAAACCTATTGAAATGTTTCCATGTTTTAGTTGGTTCAACATTATCATTGTGTATAAATTGAGTGTCCGTTCATAAAAATAAGATGACTTTTCTCCTATTTAACAGATTTCTGATTTCCCAGTTTTGAGATTCCAAAACATATTCACATTTAACATTTAGCTATTTTCAACTTTCGCTAATATTGTTCTTTGCAAATCTATTTTTTTCACTTTGCAAACAACGACACTGAACATATTTTAAATTGTTATCATCTCTTTCGTTATTTCGATATGCATAAAAATACTGTATTTAAGTATAAACAGTGAAAATAAAGCATGAAAATCGACATTTCGAATTTCGAAATTTCGAATTTTGAAATTTCGGAAATCGAAACACCGACATGTTCCTATTTGAACACATAGCATTTATGCTTATGTTGCAAAGTTTGATATTGGAATATAGTATGTTCCTTATTGCAGAACATATGACATAGATTTCCTAGTACCGAATTGTCGGAAATTTAAAAAGGAACATTGACATGTTTGTATTTGAACACATAGTATTTATATATATATGTCACAAAACTATAAAAAAAAGGGTTGTGACTTATATTGCTTATGTACCTTCATAATGTTGTAATACGCATCCTGAATTTACTTAAAAATTTAAAAAATGCTTGTTTTTAAGAATTAAGTGTTCAACAAACATGTGTATAATCTCCACCTTTAAAATGTATTTTATGGCCCTTGGACTTTCATTTGCTATTTCGGACATTAGGGTATGGTAGGTTTGTGTTCATTTTTTATTTATTTTTGCATAAGCCAACGTTCATATTTGAGTTTTGATGTGATAGTTGATTCACAAATTCTGAACTTCAACAATTAGTTATCCAATGCGACCGTTTCAAATCTTTTCTCCATAAAAATCATATTAAAATACATTTCTTGAACTATTAAAAAACCGCAACTTATCCAGCATTTGAACAACTTAACCTGTTCGGTATAGGAGTCTCTCTGTATATCCTACGAAAAGTGGAAAGGTAATTGATAATCAATTTACCTTTCTGCTTTCTGCTTTTTGCATTCTGAAAAGTCAATTGATAAATTGATTATCAATTTAGCTTTGCAGATTGCGGAAACTAAATGGTAAATGGTAAATTAATAATATAATATTAAATTAAATTGATAAATTGAATGATAGGTTTTATGTTTCAAACACCTCTAGAAACCTGCTGCTTTCTGCAAATAGATAAATTGATGCCTTGAGTTTGTTTCTCGATGTATTACTTAATTGTCTCGCCACTATTTGTCTCAATTATAAAAGGAATTGAAATTCAACAAGAAATGAAGTGACACACAGCAGAAAGATTAAAATGCTAAATCAGAACAATAATTTAAACAACACAAAATTCAAAAATACAGTAGAGGCAAGAAATTAGACCCTTCCTCATGGAAGAAATAAGAAAATGGAAATAAATGACAACCTCTCTCACAGGTGAAAAAAGAGAATGGAAATAAATGACAGCATCTCTCTAAATTTTAGTAACTATCTCTTTTTAATTTTGTAATTTTTGTTGCGGGAACACGCAAAAACAAATTTTGATAATTTTGTCATCTCGCATCCCGCAAAATGTGGTATGCGAAGATATTTTATGTGCACGAGTCGAACATTCCGCAACCCACATGCCGCAAATGGTGGATTGCTGGATGAAAATTTGACAAATTATAAACTTCAAGATCCCACAATCCACATTGCAGGTTGCGGACTCGTGCACATAGCCAAAAATTGAATCTGAAAATTTGGTGTGCCTTTTGACAAGTTCTTCAGAGTCAGCTAAGTAGTTTGATGCAACTATTAATGGTGATGCAACACTGAATTGATATTTTGTAATAGAATGGTGTGAGTTAGATGTGGACAACTAGGAATTACGAGGATTCCAAGCTGTCACATGTGTGTCAATAAATTTATTTGCAGCTTCAACTGCAACATCGTTTATGTTTTATTTCTTTCTTTTGAATGTAGAATGATGAATTTTTGTTTGGATTGTTTTAATATCCTACAACCCGCAAATCCGCAACTTGCGGAGTGCGGTAAACCTTTCATTTGATAGTTCATTTTCAAACTCGCATCCTGCATCCTGCAAATGCGGGGTGCGAGAGAGTTTGTATATGTGTTAATTTTAATCAACCAGAATCCCGCATCCCACAATGTGTGGAATGCGGGTTGCGGAGTTTCTATTATTTTCGTCTGGTTTGTGTCTGCCCGCACCCCACATCCCGCAAAATGCGGAATTGCGGGTTGCGGAGCTAATTGAATCAAGTTTGTACTATTTTGCGTTCCTGCATCCCGCAATCTGGGTTGCGAGAACTTGATATTTACAATTGCACGAATTTCCATCACACGAATTGCGGGTGCCTATATAATTGCACGGGTGCTCAAGATGCGGAATCAAAAAATA